>OENT01000502.1:19348-106100 GCA_900239685.1 Rotaria macrura | reverse complement strand
ACTACCCTCGTGAAAGAAAATCAAGTTCATTGCATAATTTTTCAGGTCCTTCATTTGTATCATGCATATTTATAGTTTTCTTATTGGTTAATTTTGTGAAAGGAAAAAAGATTGTAATAGACAAAAAACAAAGAATATAATGAATTATATTGTAATCGGCCAACGAAAAGTTTGTACTTGTAGTCTTCTGTTGTTGTCTATTGATATAAGTTTCGGTGTTTATCATATCAAATGGTTCGAACGTACAAACGAAAAACATCCGGGCCCAAGTATAGTAAGGAAAATCTGAAGAAAGCTGTTGACATGATTCGAAATTCACAATGCTCTTACAGACAAGTTGCTTCGATTTTTCAAATTCCACTCAGTACATTATCGTCTCATGCTTTATATTCATTGAAAGAAAATG
The DNA here is from genome assembly GCA_900239685.1 of Rotaria macrura. Lineage (NCBI taxonomy): Eukaryota > Metazoa > Rotifera > Eurotatoria > Philodinida > Philodinidae > Rotaria > Rotaria macrura. The sequence goes on along the minus strand of OENT01000502.1, from coordinate 105,694 downwards.
TTGGGCACCCTACTGCTTTATCGGTTGAAGAAGAAAAGTATTTAGTTGATTTAATAATCACGTTGCAGGATTGGGGGGCAGTTGTCTACTTGTGATGATGTTCTTAAATATGCCAATGAATATGTTGGTCTCATGAACTTGAAATCTCGGTTTGTCAAAGGTGAGCCAACCAAGGAATGGTACTATGGTTTTTTAAAACGTTGGAAACGGGAACTTAAGCTTATGAACAGTATTTCGTTAGAAAAAGCTCGTGCTGAAGGAGTTACTCAAGACATCATTGATGGTTGGTTTAAAGTTTTATATGATGTTTTAAAAAGACTGGATCTTTTTGATAAACCACAAAACATATTTAATATGGATGAATCAGGCTTCTGTGAAGAAACCGGTCATCGAGTGGTAGTAACAAAACGTGGTACGAAGTACGCTACTCAGTAAGTCATTTGAATATACCTGTATATCATTCTATTGAGATTTTTCTAGACTGATTAAATATCGTTATAAGCCTGATCTTTTTCTTATTTTAGAATACAGAGTAATGGTGGTAAAAGTTTTACTACTGTTTTATTGACAATAGCAGCTAATGGGTCCTGTCTTCCTCCTTATGTGATATACAAATCTCTCCGATTATATTCAGACTGGTGCCCGAAAAATTTAATTAAAGGTATCGTATACAATGGCACAAAATCCGGTTGGACAGACGAGGACTGTTTCTTCGATTACCTACAAAAACTGTTTATACCAAATACTAATCATTTAAAAAGGCCTTTGCTGTTGATATTTGATGGGCACTATTCGCATCTCTCGATAAAAAGTGTACGTCTAGCAATTCAAAATGATATTCATCTATTGTGTTTACCGAGCCACTCAACGCATGTATTACAACCACATGTGTACACGTTGAAATACGTCAAAAATCAATGGAAATCGTTACTATGGGAAAGATATAAAACAACATCAACATCTATGAATAAAAGAGATTTTATACGGTTATTTGCACGACTGTATGAGTTTGCTTTAATTCCTGCTCATTGTTCGAGTGCCTTTGCAAAAGCAGGAATATTTCCATACGACCCGAGAGCCATTAATAAAGACAGAATCATTAAAAATAATCCAACAACAACAGTAACACCAAATCAACAGTCTCATTCAACATTTTCATTAACATCAAGTGAAAATACTCCTTCAGCAAACTGGAATGCCACATACAGCAAGCAAAAGAAAAAGCTGACAAGATTCAATTCTGCTCCAACTGTATCCAATGGTAAATATCGATGACTTTCTATTAAATAGTACTTTTTTTTATTCAGATTCATTGACTTTGAAAAATGTTCAAAATCAATTGGATCCTGTACAATCAGTAATAGATATGTCATTAGATCAAACAATAATAACAGCTTTGGATACAAGTACAGGTAGAAAACTACTAATACACAAGTTACATGTAATCAAATTCCTAATGTTATTTATATTTTAAGATAGTTCTAAGTCATTATCAGCAATCGAAGTAATAGTATCAAAGTATTTGTCACCAAAACCAGCGACAACAACAAACAAAAAGCGTCTCATCAAACGACCGTATGGAGTTAGTGTGACAGATTTGGACGTTTTTAACGAAAATGTTTAAAAAAAAAAGAAAGCAGAAGAGAAACAGATGAAAAAATAGTCAACAACGAAAAACACTAATGTAAAATCGAAATCAGACTTTAACGAAAATCTAATATCAACAAAAACGTCGAATACTGCTGATCCCTTATCAGTGACTAATTCAAACAGCAACTCACAATCATCACAATTACCTTTCAACGATATCATAAATTTTAATTCTTTATCATCAGTGAACTTACATAATGATTCATACCAGGCATTTCCACCTGAATTTTCTTCATCTACGTTACAAAATTTGACACCATGTCAACCATCGTCTTGTGGCAATTGTTATTTACTATAGATGACATATTAAATGTAGGGGGTTATTGTGCAAAGCGTGCTGCATGCATTTGCTGGTCATGTTGGTCCAGTCAAATTTACAACGTCTATTATTGTGAAAATTGTCGTCATTTGTATCATAGGTTGTGAAAGTAATTTATTTGGTGGGATATTTAAGATGAAAATACAAGCTAAATGTATTTTATTGTTAAGAATTTGAATGAATAATTATTGTTTCTCATAATTAGACTTTCTTTATTGTATTAAACATTATTTATTCTTTCTTATAGTTTTTTGTTGTTCATCAAAAATATCATTAGTGGAAATATCGAAATTCGAAAATTTTGAAATAAAACTTCTTAAACCATTGTCATAAAATTGATTCGAAATAGCATTTAATTTGCTTGAAAAATTATTTCCGAAGTAATTGGAATTTATATTTAGCATAAATCAAAAGACAAATATTTTTTTAATAATAAAATGATTAGTATACAATTGTTCAGAATTAAATGATCTACAATTTTTTCTATAGACATTTTCGAATCCAACGTAAAACTGCTTCGGAAAGCGAAGAAAAATAAAAATATTATTTTAATATTTGTTTTATTAGAACGTTCATTATTGCCCCATATTGTAAAGCACTTGTTCATATAAACCCCGTATGAGGTTATTCTGTACAAAATAACTATTTTTCGGCTTTAATATTTATATAACAGTTNAAGTGATTTTGAATTAAACTGTCATTTTTCGATTGTTTTTGCTTAATGTTCACACTAGCCCCGCTGATTTTAGTTGATGTTCATTGTAACCCCATGTGGGGCTACCGTGAAAAAGCTATGGAGCTTCTAGCAAAATAGGCGATGAATGAGTTCTGCAAGGTGTTTCTCAATGTTTTTTAGACGAACGTACAGAGAACACTTCAGGCTACTCAACAATATATTTTAGTTTAAAAAATAACGAAAATTGGAAAAGTTATTCAACTTTTGATTTGATATTTTGAAAAGGCGTGCATCATAGCCCCTATTCACTCTATGTTTTAAATAGCAGAACACAAGAGAGAGAGATTGAACTATCTGTTTTCGTGTTTCTGCAGAACGCAAGAAAATGTCGGGATTGAAAGGGTTAAAATATTTTAGGCAGCTTCTATGTATTGATCTTATATTTTAATTCAAAGTATATGGTTTAAGTAGTGGCAGGTATCGTTGATTACGAAAAATAGACACAATAGAAAAAAATAGACAGAAGACCAAAGGCGGTACCACAAAGCCCCGTGGATAACCGAAAAGTTGTCCGATCCCGTTCTGCATCCCGTACCACCTTTTCTTGGTCCCAGTCCCGTGAAAAAGATGCTTTTTGGTCTCGATCCTTGTTCTGATTAAAATTTTCTATAGCTTCTGATTAAAATTTTGTGAAACATAGTGAGAAAGGAGAGTTGAAGTGTTTCGGGTAGAAATTTCTCATATACTCTTGCTCTTCCACATGTCGTTACCGACATGCAGACTCCACCCCCCCCCCCACCTTTTATCACAGACCATGACAGACGGGTTCCAGAGACGTCACAGATCCTAATAGATGCTACCTCCACACTCAAATGGAAATCGTGAGTGATGCTATCGATATACGATCAAAACCATAAGTCAATTGAATGTTATTATGGTAGATGAACTTCTTCCTTAATGTAATTCTAGATGATTAGTAAAATGTTTATGAGCAATATTTCGTAAGATAAATAAAAGGAAACAACTTTCTAGTAATTAGTAACAGTAGTTACATTGTGTTTCCCATTTTAACCAAACAGAGATTGCGTCAACTGTTTTTTTCAACGCAAGCAATTTCTTGCAAGATTAATCATAAATTTTCAAATTTTTTCAATAAAAGAAGACATGGGAGCCATCTTGATAGGTTATTGGTCCCGACCCCGTTAAAACCAAAATTTCTGGTCCCAATCTCGGTCCCACGGAACCACTTTGCAGTTTCCTAGTTACAAGATAACATTTACATGAAAAAACTTTCTATCACAGTGATATTTGCATGGAAAACTTGTTTCACAATAATATTTACATGAGAACTCCTTATCACAAAAAAACAATGAAAATTAAAATAAGAAACACTAGCTAACATACTGCTCCTCGAGTAAGTGATCTAAGAAAAAGTATATTGTTAGCATCTAAATAATTTTAAAAAGATTGGAATGACGTGAACGATGATTACAATACAACCAGTGTATCATTTCACACAAGCGACATATTGACGTTGTGTGAAGACAACTAATCGAATGACCCCTAACGTCTACATGCTTTACTCAATGCATTAATGCTGCGAAACTGCAATGAATGCACAATAATCAATGCCAGTTGTGTTTGTATGAAATTGGCGGTACAGAAAAGTTAATTGATCTGGTTCCGTCCTGTCCTGCTCCATCCCAACACCTTTTCATTTTTATTGTCCCATCTCGTCCCGCAGAGCTCTTGGTGGTACCTTAATTTTACTTGAAAGTTAAGCTATAAAGTTGAGTTATGGTGCTTTAACCCTTTTCGCTTCAAAACGCTTACAGAGAGCCACTCATAAAATAACTTTATGAATAGAGTATATATCTATCTAGTATGCCAATTATGTGATCTGATTTTTTAAATGTACTTCTCTTTCTATAGATTCGCTTGATTGGTCCAGGAACCGTGTTGTAGAGAAATAGTACTAAGCATCCTGCTTGGTTGTGAGTTTTACCTCTTTGAGCACGGTATTAAGTGAGAAATACCAGCATCTACCCAATGTTATTGAAGTAGTGAGGAAAATAAAGGAGGAAACCCGCCAAAATTAGCATACAAAAAGTCCTTGTTTTTTTTCCACCTATATTTTAAAATGAGTATCTACTTTGCTTTGAGTCATATTATAACCTCTGGAGATATTTAATTCACTTAAAATACTAACTGAACTTCTCATGAATTGAAGTTTGTAATACAAGTATTAACGTAGTTGTTGTTTGCTCTCTAGCTGCCCAGCAGTGGCTCCATGATAAATTACATTCCGTAGCATGTGCAAATGACTCACTTATCGTGAGGCTTTCAAAGTTAACCTAGTCTAATAGTGGACTTAGTCGTCTACTAATACACCTACGTACTTGCGAAAGACCTCTATTGACTGTAGATGTAGAACAGTTAGTTTCGAACAATTTGAATTTTTTGAATTTTTCAAAATTATTGACTTTGCAGGCTCGCCCTAGGGGAAGTACTGAGTTCAGGGTACCCATGTACTGCGAAAGCCTCAGCAAGGTACCCGATACGGGTACTTTGAAAATTTTCAGTGATTATACTGATCTAGTTACTGCATTGGGTACCCACATCAGTATGTTAACTGAACAGGTACTTGTATGAGTACCTGCACCTGTAACTTTACTTTGGAAAACTCTACAGGGTACCCTTGATTTGGCGCGTTCTGTATAGTGACTGTTCATTCACCGTTTTCTTTCGCACACACAGCTCCATATAAACAACTAGACAAAACACAAAAAACTAATATATTTTCATACTAATCTTTTCTAGATTATTTCTTGACTATTTATTATAGTCGAAAAATGCCGATCTCGATCATAAATCGAGAGAGGACTACCTTGATATGGTCTGGTGGAGATCTGATCAACTCAAGCTCGATCAGATCGAGAAATTTAACTCGCTTGAATTTTCAGAATTGAAAAAATTAAATTAAATAAAAACGAAAAAAAATTATAATTTGCTTTGACAGAAGCAAAAATGAAAAAAGTCGAAGGTTAGGTTCGATCATCAACATACTGCAGCTTTGGCAGCAGGGTACCTAAACTTACTGCGCAATAGTACCCAGCCGAGTATTTGATCAGTAACTTCAAGTACCCACTTACTAGACGCTATGCAGCAGGGTACACTGTAAAAAAAAAGGGCACATTAATATACCCTTTAAGGGTTTATGAAAATGCAACGTATAATAAACCCTTTTTCCGTTTATAAAATTTTTCATAAACCCTTCGAGGGTTTATCATCGTGTTTAAAATACCCTAAAGGGTTTATGAAAAATTTCATAAACGGAAAAAGGGTTTATTATACGTTGCATTTTCATAAACCCTTAAAGGGTATATTAATGTGCCCTTTTTTTTACAGTGTACCCACCCGAGTACCTTATACGTACCTAAAAGTACTATAAGGTACTTAAGTACCCAAAAGTACCTGTGACATACTAGTACCAGGGTACTTTTTCAGGTACCCTTGATTCAGTACATTCATTAGGGTCAATATTTCAATGAAGGAGCGATGGTCAATAACTTTCTTTTATCAATAGATAGCCAATAAATTTTACTACAAAAACTACTCTTTTCGATTTCAGATCCTATGCTTCCCTTATTTTCGGTAATCGCTGTGTAAACAATTACTTGAGTGACGATAAGGGGAGGCAGCGAGTTAATTTTAATTTGAAAGTTTAAAGCTAAAGTGATATCTCTCTACGTAAGACTACGATCCAAAGTGATATGAGCGGAAAATAATATTGCTCGAAATCAATCAATCTTTGTTTTTCTGTATAAAGAAGAAATAATAAATGTATTTCGTCCGGTACTATCATAACATCTGCCTGTCTATCCATTCAATATCTCTCTCTCTACCGGCACCGTTTCAGAAAAAGTGTTCTCCGTCTCGGAGCGCCGCCCTCATTCCCTACCCCGTTTTGGTCTGTGGTAAGAATCGACTGATGACAATTGTTTCGCAAGATGCGAAATGAATAAGCCATAGTACAGTTACATTTACAGTAGAACATTCATACGTTAGACTCTTCGAGATTGCAACCAGACAATCTGCCTTTAACAGATCTCTACGTAGCAGAAGGCAAAATTCAATAAATTTTCTACAATAATTTCTGTCGACCGTTATTTCTCTAGTGATGAATATTAAATCAAATCCAAGCTTTTATTTTAAGAAAAAAAATTTCAACTTTCACTGATGTTTTAACAAGGATTATTTTTATTACATAAACATGAAAAATAAACCGAGTTCACGTTCATTTATCGTTCTCAATGATTTGTATCATATTCAATAGTTCAGTCAATTTAGGATTTTACACAGTTCGAACATACAAATCCACGAGGTTCTTTGAAAAATTTCTTCGATCCGATAGCTCGATGACATTTTACACATAAAAAACAATTTTCATGATATGGTTTTTCATCAAAAAGAGTATATTTTGTACTGTGTGGAATAATTTTTGAGCATTTGGCACATCGTTTAGCAAATAATAAATCATTACAAGCAACACAATATGGCTGTGAATTGTTAGTACAAAGTAATTTTTCATTTTCTAATGATTTATGGCAATTCGAGCATTTGAAACATTCGACATGATACTCTCGTGCTTCGTATGTTATACCCGACAATAGAATAGGTTTGCCACATACGTAACAATTTTTCGTATCAACTCCACATTCATGACAAAATGGTTGATCATTATATGATGTAAATGTTTGAGATGGATTCAAACGTCGATGACACATAGCACATGTAAAGCATTCGGAATGAAACGAGCGACTTTTGTAATCAATACGATCATGAACATGTGCTTCTATGGGCTGTCCACATTCACTACACAAAGTCATTGGCAATGACGAATAAACTTTTTGATGACAGGCACTGCACTAAAAAATAAGTATTCGATATGATATCGTGTTTTTATCCTCATCCCTGAAAATCATACTAACTTTAAATTTTGTTCCATCAGGATTCATTGTAAACGTTCCATTTATTGGTCGAGCACATTTCTCACAACGAAAACATTCATAATGATATTCTTTATCGTTCGCTTGAGTTATTCGAGAGCCGGCATGAAATGGTAACATGCATGAAGCACAACTAGAATGAGATTTTTCATCAGACACACTATGTAAAATAAGACTTGCTGTTGTTCCACTTACAATTTAATTTCACCAGTATTATTTTCCCTTCCGGCAAGAAATGAATCGTTAGAGTGTCCTTTTTCATTTCGATAATATTCTGCTATTTCATCACGATTTAAGGTTTCAGCAAGTTTTTCAGCAAAATGAACAGTTTTTTGTTGATTAAGTTTTTTTGCTTGATTTTGCTTTTGAAAACTTTGTTTATCATGTTGTTTGAAGCACGATGTACAATAGATTTTTTTTTCTTGTTCATCTTCATATATTTCACCTTCGATTAACACTTGACATTCGTGACATTTCAAACAATTATGATGATACTCTTTGTTGTTGTATCTTTTTGTAATATGTCGTGATGCAGGATTAAATGGAAGACCACAGCCACCACAACGTAACACACTAGAAGAAGACGAAGGAATTTTTACGAAATCATACATTTGCATGAATACTAATGAAACATATACAAACAATTGAGTTTCAAAATGCATTTCATGTTCGATGATGACATGAATAAACAGATCTACCTTAAATATCCTGTCTCAAAAAAATTTCTTTATAAAACGGTTATAGATAGTTATTCAAAATTATGCAAAAGCAGTATTTCGAAATTCCTACTATGTTTGATATCGTCAGAAATGTACAGAGTGAACTTTCCTCGTTGGCTGTATGCCGATTGAGACAAATCATCATCTAGGTTCTATTCAATTCTGTAGCTACATTTTTCATCTATACATATAATTACGTCTATTCGTATATTTTAAAAGTAAACTGCAAGGTCTTGTTATCAGATTGTCCCAAAAGTTCGTGCAACTACCTTCCTACTAAAAGTGTGACAGATATGGTTTCCACCATCGTCTAGAGCATTCATTTTTAGGGTGGTGCACCGATTTTCAGCTAATTGCTTCATTGTCTTCTTGGGAAAACAAACGACTTTTTACGACCAGGTGTACTTGTATTTTAGTTACAATGGTGGTGACTGCGACTTAGTACTCCTGTATCTCATTAACCAGAAGAGGTCTGAAGATATGAAGATTAGGTTAGGTACAATTTCATATATGCTAAAATCTGTGATGGAGAGAATAGAAAAATATTCGTTCGAAATCCTCGAATTTTTCCGACGGTCTCTGTGAATGGTTTCGCAAAGAATCAGAGAATTTTGAAATTCAGAGATTACCATATAAAAGAAAGAGCAGCCATAACTCACTCTGTCATGGAATTTTCAGAGTGATCGAGCGAAATTTTGAAGAGATATGCAAAGATTTCAAAGAAAAATACGCATTTTACTTGAGAGGTTTTAATGGCTTCACAATGCCTCGTAGCCAGTAGTCATTTTTGCCATCTAAGCTCACTCCAAATCCAAACCCAAATAGTGCATCGTTTTGCCCTTGATAAGCTCTACAAAAGTATGCATCTTGATTTCTGAAATAGATTTCTCATTTTGCAGTGAATTCGAAGTATGATCGAAATACACTATCTAAAATATGAGCAGACCTGGCAGTGAAAACTTGTTCCTTTTCTCAAGACGGAAATGAAGCAATTAGGTCAAAAGCGGTGTAACATCCTAGAAATAAACGCTCTACACGATGGTGGAAGCCACATGTTTCAAGCTTGTAGTAGGAGAGTTGTTGCACGAACTTTCTGGACAACATGATAAATAATGACTAATGAATAAAATAGAAACACTTTATGTATAATTAGAATCAAGTTGACAATATCTGTCCAAAGATTGGTTGGATCCTACTGTAATTTGTAACTTTTTACTCATGTATCAAAGATTAATACACGGAAAACAAGAAGCATTTGCCATGACAAATTTTCTAATCATTCTTTCAGAAGAGTAATGACTGATTGTGACCAGATCATAACTTTGTACAAAAGAAAACGAATTGTGTTGATCTTCATGAAAAAAGTCTATCTAGTCATACATCCGCTGTAAGTTTCAACTAAACGGATCATGTGAGATTCAACGAAATATGTACATATAATTTGAAATGTATTCAAAGCTTCCAATTATCGATGCCGCAATACTTCAATTTCATGTTGATTCCTTCCCAAAGTTTCGAGTCGCGATTAGATTAGCTATCGTTTCTCCTCTTATTAATATGACTTAGGTTTCAGCTATTTCCGATTTTTAGTATTAGTGTGATAAATTTAATGTTCGAAACATTGTGAGATCTACAGGATGTTCATCATCTCAATCAATTAATAATTTAAGAAACTTCTCTCGTTAATTGAGCGTAAAAAAAAGAAGCTGTTTATCATAGTAGTGTTGCACAATGAAAAGTTTAACTGTCTGCAAGCAACAAAATTTTTTTTCTCAAAATCGAGATGTCAATCATTTCTCTTTTTCTGGCAGTATCTTATCCATAATTAATGAAATCAAATATGATATATATTTCTCTATGATGAGATAAAAATCATTCATTGAAAAATATAATTTGCTTACTGAATGAAAAACTACATACTTATTTTTCGGTTCTGTACTATTCGATTGAACATTACTTGCTGATTGTGTTTGTTGCATATGTGCACATTCGCGACAAAGTGCTTCTCGATCAAGTTCATCTGGCGTAAATGAACCATCGTACGGTTTCGAACATTGATCACATGATAAACAATCAATATGATACGTTTTTTTATTGATAGTTACTGTATCTTCCGTTCCATAACGAAACGGCCGTTCACATTTAGCACAACCCGAGCTAAAAAAACAAAATTGTATTTCTTTGGTTTTGATGTATAAGTACGATTTCAATTTCTACCTCATTCTATTGCATCCACACGTATACACAACAAAACAAAAGTAATGTTGCTTTACACGAGCAGTAGTCGATTAATAAGTAATGCATTGCATTCTTACCTGTTTTTTTTCCTTGCCGCTTGCGCTGACAAACAAAAAGCAAAAGAATTTTCTCTTTCTTTGTGTTCTGTGCTTTATTTTGTTTTTTAAAGTCATTCTCATGTCAATAGAAGAAATACATAAAGTTCTTATCAACGCTTTTGTATAACTTTGGTGAAAGGATCATAAATGTACTTGACACCTTGCATAGGTTGAGATCGTATCTCTTTTGAATCATATTGTTGTCGACTTTCTGCAACGATTTCCTAGAAAATTTGGTGTACTTCAAATACGATAGGAATCAAACAAATTAAAATCGTCTTATACTTTCGTTTTTTGAAGATCTTCGAGAATACGTTGTAGGCGTGGTGTTTTCACACATTCAATTTCTGTACCAGGATACGGTTGACTAGGATCAATCGATGGAATTCCTCTAATGAAATTTAACACAGCAGGTTTTCGTTTACTATATTTTTCATTACAACTTACAAATACTCTTGCGGTACCGTTATAGCTATCATATATTCTGTTAATTCTTCAGCAGATATTTCAGGCTAGATTATAGAAGAAAAGAAAATTCAATTTTGGCATGGTACTTTCAACGAATATCGAATTAGTACAAATAAGAGGAAAAGTTCATTTGCAAGAACTTCTGCAGCACTGTCTTTTATTTCAAACTAAATGAAGAGAATTGCGTTCTTTTTTGCTTTTGTTACTCATTATTATACATGTTTCTCAGATTTATTTTGATAAATACATTTCATGAGTGTTCTATACGACTGTAGAACATTTTGCATTTTCATTTGCCATTCTTCATGCATTTTAGTTTTCGGCTTTAAAAATTTTAATTGACGTTGTGACATGATTGGCTGATGAAATTTCTTCTTATCAAGCAGTATTTTATATCGATAACTACCTACTTACTCGATTGAATTTTTTCTGATGACGAACTATGCTGAATCATTGATATGATGAAAAAGTAGAAATTTAATAGATTTTTCTTACTTGAATGAATCATGTTTCTACTTAGAAAAGAAAAGAAAACGATATGAAACAATGCACGCTCGAGACATACATCAAACATAATATCGTAAGCAATCGATGGTAATTGACGACGTTCATTTCGAACTTGATTATTTATTAATAATTCATATGCAATTTCATCGGCATCGATTTGACCATGTTGTAATCGGCCAGAATAAAACGAACCGTAGTCTCGATTAGTTGTCATGAAATGATCTTCGAATTCGTTATCTGATTGCTTCATTGTTTATTTCAAATGAAAATATTGATGAATACGTGGTGGCGCTTAGTCAAAATATATAACTAATCATAATTTATCGTATTTTCAAGGAATATTTCGAAAAAGTTTTGTGTTACTTCAGTTTCTCTTGCATAAACATGGAAAAAAAGAAGTTCGACTAAATCAGTTGATGAATGAGAACAACAATCCGACTTGTAAATGATAATAGGGAAAATGATTCATTTCTTTCTATCTGCTGACTTCGTGCATTCCGAAGCACATATACTACATAGTGATTCAAATGCAATATGACAGTCAGATACTATACAATACTTCATCAAAAAAAAGATTTCAATCTGAGCTATTACTTTTATTAAATCGAATCTATGTTATTTTCAAAATCATACATTGTATTGAAAAAAGATCTCATTTTTTGAGACGATTCATCAGCATTCATGATAAATATTGTCCAGTAATCTGAGTGTAAAAATATTCTTGAAAGAAAAAAAAACTATACAATAATTCTTTGTTTTATTTAAAAATGCTGCATATAGATTGATTACAATTAATGTATTCTAATTTGAATCTTGTATTAATGAAAAAAATTTTACTTTAATTTTGTCTGAAAGGTAATTATTCAAAGCGTGTATGTTATTCTATGGACTAATTCGATTTAATCAGTTTTCTTCGACGACCACCATGGTATAAGCCGAGATGTTGTTTGTTGATATTGTTTATATTTCGGGTACTTTTTTGAAGTTATCGATTCGGTAAATGTTGTTGAACCATTGATTAGTAATGTCAATGATATTGTACCCAAAATTGTCCAATTGACATATGTAAATGGTTGAACTGCATAAGTAAAAGCATAGAAAACCCACCATATACAAATTTCCGAGAAGAAATTAGGATGTCTCGAGTATTTAAAAAGACCAGTTTGAAGGAAACCATCAAGTGTCCATGATTTCTTTTTACTTTTATCGGCATGAAAGCTCCATTGCTGTTGATCAGCTGTAACTTCAATAATAAAAAATAGTAAGAACAATAGTGTACAAACTAGATCCCATAGATTCAGTGGTGTTGTTGAATGTGATGCTAGATAAAAAATTGGTGACGCAATAAATAGAAGAAGAATATTTTGAAAGATGGAAATAAATATTAAATTAAATAATTCAAATAAGAAACGATTATTAATGATTTGTCTCAATACTGGCCATCGATAATCTTCACCAGACCATTTATAACCATCTTTTCGTGCAAAATTATATGTTAAACGAAGACCCCACATCCAAACAAGAATATTCATCAGAAGAATACGCGGTTGATTTTTTGAATGTAGATATACAATCAAACAATATATTGGCGGTAATAAACTCCATAATTTATCAACTTGTGAATAGTTTTGTGTTATGAAACCGAGTACAAAACAGATAACAATGCAAACGGTCATTACAGTGAATAGATATATTCCTGCATCATGTTCGCCAAACCATTCAAATCGAATCATCTGAAATAGAAAATAAATTTCACATTCGTTGTTTTTTATTCATTGGATTCATAAATGAACAAGCTAGCTTGTTTCTATTATTAATCATCGTTATAAAGTGTAAAGAAAAATAACCTTCACCGATTAACGGATTACTTCAAAAAGAAAACTAAACTAAACTGGATTGCTTCAACCATGTTTTTTTCCAGGAGTAGCCTGCATAATTTTTAAACAACCACGAAGCATTTTAAAAAACCAATATATATTGATAACATCAAGTGCAATGCATACAATAATGAGAACCCATCGAATATGACCCATATGAGACCATAATGGTGTTATAGCAACTGTGTATACTTTCCACCAATAGATGGGTATTGCAAATATACGAACAAAAAAGAAAATTATGGTCATGAATACTCCATTTAATACGAATGCTTTCGATGTTTTAGGAACTTTTAATGCGTCCAAAAACCATCTAAAAATAAAACACGTTGAATATTCTATATAATTAAGAAAGAAAAGAAAGAAATCAACTGACCTGATATTTACTGCAGGTGTCGAGAGTTCAGCAAGTAATCGAAAATTAGCAAAATATGGCATAACATTGAGTGTCAAGACATAAAGAAAAGCATACATAGAAACTAAATGATGAGATAAGGTAAATGGATCTCCAAATTTTTTGTAATGAATGATACCGATGATCGTATCTAGAACATAAACGAAATTGTCCGATTTGATTTGTCCATCATCAGCTAAATACTTTAATTCGACTGATAGTATGACTGGCGAAATCTCAGCTAACATTTCAGATACCATATTCAAACACATTCTTAGGTAATGTTTTCCAATGCATTTTTTCTCGGATTGTCTCTGACCGATATAATCGTTCAATTTAAGAAAGATGAGACTTCATATAATTCATGAATTTCAACGACACAAAATTGCTGATACCTAGGAATCAATTATTCAGGATACCTACATAAATATTAAATTTTTCGACTGTCTTCATGTGAATATACAGATAATTAAAGAAGAAACAAATAACTTTGTCGAAAGTTCCTGCTTCAAACGAATATACTATGTACATTTGTTTTCATTCCATAAGCATAACAAATAGAAATGAATGAGTACAACAGTGATTCACGACAAATAAAACTATAGAGTTTTACAAAATGCTGTTCTTCACTTTACATGCTTCCTATTTAAATGAGCAGAGAATACTAAAAGGAAATAACAAAGTTCAATATTCTGATCGAAATAGAAACTCATGAAAGAAAACAGATTTTATTTCATCAATACAAACAAATAATACTCGATTAAATCTATTTCATTATATTTATACTAAACGTTTCAAATTTCAATCAAAACATTACGCAATCATCCGTCGATCACACTTGTCTCGTGTAGAAATATCGTAGTCGATGAGATCAATGAATATTAACATATAATTAACAGAGTTCGACATTGAGACACTTTCGCATAGTCTGACTTATCTGAACATGATAGAATAGAAAATAAATTCTTTAAAAACATTCTACATATTAGAATTCTACAAGTAATGCAAAACAATGCTAGTAAATTGTAGGAAGCGTCTTGTTATAAGTAGTGGTTACAATTTCAATGAAACTAGATTCTATTAGTAATTGAAAAGCTCGGTTAAGTCAATCATTTGACTAACTAGCACAGTCAAAATAGTACACCTATGCTTGTGTGTACTCAAACTGATTGAGGAGTATCGTTGGTTCATGAAAAACTTTCGTTACGAAAGCACCAACTGAAGAATTTCTACGAGACACAAATTATTTATCACACTCGGCTCTGTGTGTCAATTAGAAATGTGATTGAAGGAAACAAAGAATAAGTACGTTATTTTGATTATTGCCTTAATGTAAATTTTCGCAAACGTGCGTGATGGATTTTTTTCTCTGATTATTATCAATCGTATCAAATAGATTTGAATGTAACTATTGAAATATTATTCTGATTTAAGTTAGATATGCTTGTTCACATCGTGTCAAACTTGTGCGACCAATCAAAATAGAACTATTGCTCTATTTATGCATGCGAGAACTCTCACTAGAAAAAAGAATGACGAAGTCCAAGCCAGGTAAGTCATTCCAAGAAGTGACATAACGTCGAGTAAAGTTCTTTCCTAGTACTTTCGTAATTGATACGAAAAACTGAGAGTTTTTTCTGTATCATTATTTGTCCTTATTCTTATCTAACTATCTGCATTGAGATAAACATTGCAAATAAAATCATGTTCTTTGAACTTACCACTTAATAAATATCCAATAACAATAGATAAATTGGTTTTTAATAAATAGCTGTTATATCTACAAATAATGATATAAAATACTTATGTTATAGACAACATTACTTTGTTGTGTCTTACACAAGAGGATTAGCACTAAGTCCATCATCAGCTATCATCATATAGACACATATAGCACCGACAGTAAAAGAATTGATTGATGAATTGATTCTAAAAAATTTTCCACTATAAACTTTCGTTTTGATTAAAAAACTAGAGAATACCTTGTACTCCAATCTATTTGTTGTATTTTAGTTAGTTTTTTATAATCTTCTACTAATAAATTCGATAGTATTGGATTGATAAAATTATAAAGAATTGTAAATAAAATGTAGCTCGTAGCTACAATTGGTAAAAATGTTGGATCAAATTTAACATTGAGTATTTGTTCCACATATGGTCTAATTGTTGTTGCCATTACTATAACTATATTTAACTATAATATCGTTCTAAAAAATGTCATCAAATCATTTAAAAAAAACGAACTAAATAAGTAAAACTAATTCCATGGTTTTTACAACTATAATGTTGATACATTCAAGTAAAACGCTTACTATTACACAATAGAAATAGTCGATGAGAATGTCATAATGTGGTCGGAGTCGTCTGTTTTGTTCTGTAACGTGTACATGATTCATAAAAAAAAAAACTTCATTCCTTCGTCCAATGATAAAATCGGCAGAGGTCGTGCGTTAGTTTCCATATCACAACTTGAAACTGTGCTTTAACTAAAGATAAGTTGAAGGACTTCAATCAGACATGTTAGCCGAAGAAATATGACTCACTAAATCTAAAAATGATAAGCTAATCGATTTCTTAAGAAAGATGTTTATCATCATCTGAAGCTGAATATCGAGTAATGTCAAACGGTAGTATATTACTAGATCATTAGTTTTCACCTTGTTTGGTTGCAAGTCTGCAAAGATTTTCTTTTGTTAATGACCAATTGTAGTCACGCGACTACTGAAGAAACCACTTAACAACTTAATGGAGAACGGTAATAAATCAATGGGAATTTTATCTTTATCTTAAAAATAATTTATATATTGCAACTTTACCTTTACAAAATATTTTTCTTAATAAAAGATTCTTCTTCAATGAAAAACGAGCAGCTATTTTTCACTGAAAATAAGAAGATGACAGATTTTTTTTCTTTTAATTAATGAGGCACTAAAGCTACGTTAATCACAACAGATTAACTAAACTGACATCCTATTTATATTCAAAAATAAGTTTAAGCTGCTTTTCAGTCTGTCTAGATTTCTAACTTGAAGTACATTTTGAACGAAAGTAGCTAAGAATGCTCTAGAATAATGGTAAATCAGATGGACATAGGTGTGTGATTCATAAGACGAACATGCCATATTCATATGAATCTGCGTCGATAACAAGCACACGAATTTCATTCACGACTTCAGTTGGATTAACACAGTAAGAGCAATCGGTCACTACTTGACTCCACACGCTAACCTCATGATCGACAGTTGCTGCCTCCTCAATTTGACCTCTGCTCATTATTTTCTCTCTTCTTTTCAACATTGTCTCTGGTCGATAAATGTGTGTTGTGTATGGATGGAATGGACAAATATTGGAGTAATGGAGTACAGTGTACTGAACATCGTACACATTTCGTTAAAGAATCCTCGTCACCTAAAAGTACAAAATCGATCAATAGTAAATTTGAACGGCATGCATGAATTTTGACAAAAATATTCATAGTGAACTTCATTATGTCTCAGTGTTCGATACCATGAGATTGCATTAAAGAAGATTTGTGAAGTAAACCTTACAAAATTCAAATAGTGGTCTGCTCATACGAGAAAAAACACATTCGTAAATACAAAAAACGTTCATCTTGGATCATTCATAGAAGAAATAAATGAGTTCGATGATTTTAGGATATGAGGAACAAGGAAAGTATTTTGAACTAAACCGGAACAATGTCAGTGAGACACCACATCTGTTAATAATAATTTATAAATAAATGCATCTTAGAATTTGCATGCCGAACAAAATCGTTTTTAACTGTCTATTCTATGAATACGAATGATTCTTTACGAGTTACAAACAATACTATGATCAGAAGTAAATGTCGAATATCTGCATCCGACTATGGTGTGTGTTTTCTAAGTTTTATGAACCGAAATAATCCATTCACCCATCCTTCCGCTTTCTGACTAGATGAACAGTAAAGACAAATATTAAATGCTATTAAAATTGTAATGTCAATGACGCTTGTCATATTCATCAAAGCAGTCAAATTATGAAGAAAATGAAAGCGACATTCTTATATGAAATGTACTAAATTACTATGCTTACAAATTTGATAATAATTTTCATTCATGCTCATCTGACGATGTGTACTGAACTTCATAAAACCTCAATTCATTTATTGAGATTTCTGCCATATACTATGTCTTGTTGCAAGGATGAATAGTTAAGTAGGGCCACACGTTTTTTACCGAGTTAAGTATTAGAGTGATCATCTTGTACACTGTGGATTGTATTCGATATGAACTCTATAGCTGTCTAAGTAGAAGTTTTCTTCAAAACTGGTTTCTATGATGACTGTTTCATTTGAGTGAATTAACGACGATGAATTTTAATTATTCTTGTTCACTTCGTACCCATCAAGCTTGTTCGCTGAATGTACCTGTCAAAACACTTAGAATTCTTTTTCTTTTATTCATATATTTCTATGGTTTTCATTATTGTAAATAATCCAGAACACTGTTTCTTTGATTTCAAATAGGTTAAACTTCATGTAGTATCAATTTTTTTTTCACATTGTGTCTGACCCAAAAAACGTTAAAAAATCTTGTTTATTTGATATAAGCTCTGTCACACTGTTCGGTACTACAAAAATGATATATAAGATGCGAAGAACAAATCGGTATATTGAGCAGAAAACATTCTGAAATGATGCAACTGATAGTAACATACTGCGGACTCTACTCTCAATAGAGGAAAAATTTTAGTTGTTGTTATTCAATCAATTTTTTTTTCTTTCATTTTAGAAACAGCTCTATTTAAATCGATGTTGGATTTTAAAGAACTATCGCACATAATTGAAAACTATAATCATAGCAGAAATATATATTTTCAATTATAACTCGTAACCTGATTACACCTGTTAGCATAATGAGCATGAATACACAGATATTTAATCACTCTATCATGTAATGCACAGAAATAAAAATTCTTTCGTAACGCTAACAAAATGACTTATCAATCGAATTCCAGGTAACCGACTGAATGATAAAACGGCGACAAGGGATTTTTTATCTTATGAAAGTAAAATAAATCTATTGGATTAGTAGCAAATCGAACTCTTCACTTCTCTAGAATCATAAAATGTGATCTCGGTCATCAGACTGATAATGAAAAACTAAAAACAAACTGGGAATAATCGATTGAAACGCGAACGTTCCATTTATTGATGTACTTTCTCACATCATTTTTTTCAGAAATGCCACTATGTCATATGATAAAATTAGTTTATCGAAGTAACTTGATTAGTATCTTAATCAATTATAAGAATATGAGATTGATAATATATTCAAAAAAGAAAGGCACAATACTCAAATAAGCAACGATTCATATCAAACAGATCTCAAGAAGATTTTGCAGATTGCAGTTTGTTATCCAGATTTCGTCCTTTGAAAAGATAGCTCTCTATTTTCCAGGACAATGGTTATATTACACGAGATAGGAACTAGAAAACTATGCTAGACAAAGCCCGGTCATCAATAAAAGAAAGTCTGCAGTTATGGTGAATATAGTTCTCATTTATCAGTATCGTTTTCTTGAGTTCATCTCGAAGTTTTGAATACCTGAATTGATGACTTACTCATACCATGAATGCTCTTTTTCTAATTGATTGTTGTATTTTTAATCGTTTGTTTTTATAGAATAAAATAATCATAGCAATTCATTCTCAATATGTGTATATAAATAGTGCAACATGAGAAACTTCGAGATATTATTTTTCTCATAAACATTCAACTTCCATACAAGATAATACTTGTTTGATAATTTTATATAAAGTTCAATTCATAATTTATCGAGTCTAAATAATAAAAACGCTTTCTCAGTCTAGAAAATCAATTGATAACGACTTGAAAAAAGATTCCGTTTGATTATTGTGTTCATTAACATGTCAGCTAACTCGTATTTCAGTAGTTGTTCTGTTTCATTTTATTTATTACACGCACTAAAAAAAGCGTAGAAGATGATGAACAAGTGAACAGATTTCGAGCAGAGAAAAAAAATAGTTTCTCATATTTCCTGAGAGACTGAATTTGCACGCATACATATATATGTTAATGTTTCAATTTCATTCAAATAAATAAGGCAGGAATACCAGATGTAACACTATACACACACGCATACAAACACACACACACACACACACGAGAAAAAAGAGAAGACAATTAATTTTTTTTAAAACCAAAAAAAGAGAGAAATTTCATTAATCTGATAATCATCTATTTGAATAAGAATATTGTTTATTCAAAATAGCATCTGACAAAATTGATCAAGGTCGAGTTAATGTAGGTATTGGTTCATAATCAAGCATTTGATCAAGCTCTCGATTAAGATCGGAGAGCATCGAATCAATATCAGACAATGCATTGGTAGTATCATTCCTACAAAAGAACATAAAGAAATAAATAATTACACAATTAACGAAGCAAAAAATTTATTAACACAAGAAAATTTTCTACAACGATAGACATTTTTCTGCAAGGTCACTGATTGAAATATTAGGAGACAATCCATAATCTAAAAGAACTCAACAAGAGAAAACTTTACGACACGATTGCTGATATTTTATTTTCCATCGTACAAAAGAGTAATGGTTAGAACAGACTGTTGATCTGAAATTTAGTCTCTTATTACTTTAGGTAATCTCTATGAATACGTATTGTTTCGACATATTCACAAACCATACACCTTCTGCATTAAATTAAATTCAGAGTTCAGAAACGTTGAATCACTTGAGATGATATCCTCATTCTCTATTAATGAGATCAATGCTTGATAAAAACGTGAGAATATGTCTCAGAAAAAAAAAGAAACTTATATCGTTACTCGTACGAAAGAAAACTAACTATTTTGAAGTGTACTCTACCGAATGGCTAAACCGAAATCAGATTGAATAGGAATCTCTGATCAACTTTTCTCACGCAAGTTAATAGCAAAAGATTATGCAACAATGCATAGTGTGAGAAATCTTAATATCGTCTTCTTTTAATGGTCAAGTTTTCTAAGTCATCTGATAAAGATTGATGACTTACAACTACTCAAATCAATAATGTTGTCTGCATTCATATTTTATTGAACACAAGACGAGTGTAATCGAAAAGTAACTCGTGTTATCTATGAAAATCTAGGCTTTGATTCGCTTATCAACGACATGAACTTAAAATAATATCGTTTCGTACTAGACAAAAAAAATGAACTTGTTGTCATAGGGCACCTTGCTTTTACGTATTATTGTTGTTTGATATCATGATAACACACATATGAGTTCAATGAGTACTCATAATTTCCTCACTACAGATGAACTGTACTCCAATACTTGCTTTTGAATATCAGGTTGATCAACATTTCATAATTTAGCTTAGTTAATATTTTCTTCTCACTTCTATAAGCATCATGCATATTTTGATGAATCTCTACAATCATAGACGTACCTAGTTCACACATCTAGTGTTAACAATCGTCAGACGACATTACTTGATTATTTGCGGTAAAAATGAATATTTCTTTCATTCACTATGGAATTTATTTTCATTATCAACCATTCACCAATTTAAAAAGCGATGATTGTTCTTTTTACAGCATCGTTAATTTCATGTGTCAAAACTTAATTATTCAATATCCATAGATACTGAGTATCCTCTATGATATTTGACAGAGAAAAAATCAGCATCTGATTTCTATAAAAATCATCAAAACGAGTCAGTGTTTACGAAAAATATCACTAACAAGAGTTCTTAATATTGTAGCAGCAGAAACAACGGTTACGATTCTCATATTTTTTTTTATGACTACATTTTTCAAGTAAATGTCTGTTCCTTACGAAATCATATAAACAACAATAGATTTTTTTTCCTTACTTGACTGTTTTATTTTGTTTATCTTTTTTCATTATTTCGATGTATTGTAAACGTTTGTCTACTGTCAACATAGATGAATTTCTTCCATTCATTTGTGGAGGTGATAATGTTGACGTTTTTCGTATTTGTTTATTTGGTGAATGTGTATTTGCCGATATATATCGCTCGTTATTATCATAGATAGGTGTTGTCATTGGATATGATGGTTTTAATAAGTGAGAATGAGATTGTTCAAAAAATTGTATTGGCAATGAACGTTTCATCGTGTCCAATGATGTACTATATAGATTATTATTTTGATTATGTGGTGAACGTTGTTTTATTGTTCCAACATTTTCATTTGCAAATGGAATACCATTCGTTGATTCTGTACTTGATGATAGATTGGCATCGCCCAGTAATTGTAGATTAGTTACTTTATTTGTATTTCTATTGGGTTTTGATGACTTGCCATTCACATGAGATGAATTCACATTATTTTGTTGTGATACTGATGAAAGTTTTTCATCGTTTGAATTTATATTTTCTAAACTACGTGCACGAGACGATGATATAGATTCATTAATTAAAGATGCATTTGTATTATTTGTTGTTGATGATAATGGAGGTGGTAGACGAAAAGATGATGTTGCCATGGGACTAATATTTGAAGGAGTTCTTTGTTGTTGTTTATTGATACTTGTTTTTGGTGATATTGGAGGCTTTCTTAGGGTAGCATAATTAGATGAGTCACCATTTGATATAAGTCGTGTTGGTGAAAGATGAGATAATTGAATTGATGGTCTAAGAAATAGGAAGAGAAAAACAAAATAGAAAAAATAACAACAATGAAATAAAAAGAATTCCATGGAGTGTTTGTTTACTTTCGAATAGTTAAATTGGTTGGTATTATACTATTATTTTCAAGGGAATTGCAACGTTCAAGTGTAGATTTAGTTTGCCGTATGGGAACATTCGGTCGATTATTCGATCCATTCGATTGTCTTGACGGTGTTGTTGGTAAGCGATGATTATTTGAAGATGAAATAAGTGATGGTGATTGTGACGATGAATTTGTATTGATTTGATATAGACCTTTCTTAATATCTTTTAGACGTTTTATGCCGAGCATAAAACGTTTTTGATGACCTAGAAATAAGCATTCGTAGAAGAAAACTTTTAATCTCATGAAACAAAGAAATTTGCACAAATGAAAATAATCGTTCTAGAATCAAGCCTATGTACATAGTAGAGATTCAAATTAATTACTTAATATCTTGTCGAAAAGATTTCATTGTCTTAGATCGTTGTTTCAAAAATATTGTACTTGTAATTTAAGTTATAATTGAATATCGTAATAATAGAGAAATTTATTTTCGAATGTTGTTTGTACATCTTAAAAATTATCAGTGTCCGATCAAATCTATGTCTAAACTAGTTTATCAACATATGCACTGACGTTTGACTATTAGCAAACATTCTATAGAGATAAGTCTTTTAACAAGAATAATTTATTGTAAAGATTTCAAATCGATCGATCTCTATGAGCGAGCATACAAAAACAGTCTAGTACGATGATAATTACATATGACGATGAGACGCAATGATAACATAAAAACATTATGTCACATATAAATTGTTTTTATTTTTAAGCTTTTATCTCTATGACAAGTTTCATGTAGAAAATCTGTATTATTTCTATCACAATATTCATTTAAGGAACTTATTTAGAATAAAAGTCGCTCGTCAATTATAAGTTAAGGTCATGAGTTAATTTTTTTACAGATTATTCATAGTTCATTTACATCATGCACACAGTCTTGCCTCGAAAGCTATTTATCAATCAGAGACCTTCTCTCCTCAATCTATCGAAGTATGTTCGATCATTATTTTATTAACAAATAATATCAAGGTTGAATGAGAGAGAACATTGATCTTGTTGTCTCTTTTACATATCTAATCGTTTAATCATGGTCATAGATAAACGCTGATGTAAAAATGATGGCATTAATGCCGGTCATTACTTTTTCTCAATAGAAATGTGCCTACACAAAAAACTAACCACTTATTATTACGAGAAGATATGGAATTCGTTTCCTCCTTCGATTCGTATGGAGTTTCGTTTTATCACCGCATGTTCGTAGGCAAAATCAAGCAAGAGAAATATCCTTCAAACAGCTCTGCACTTATTAGATAATTCTCAATAACAGAAAATGTCAGCACTTAGTTCTCCTTCGTATAGATCTATAGATACCAGAGAAGTATCGTTTCATCGTTAACAGACAAAGTCATGTCTTGCTATTTTGCATTTTAAATAATTTCATATTTATTTAAATACATTTATACACTAAATCATTGTCAGAGAACAAAAAGAGCAAACGTCTCGAAAATTAGCTCACTCATGAGCTTAAACTAACAGCAGAAATATCAACGACAATTATTTAATTACTTAAGTCATTAGTATTCTAAGATTTATTTACGACTGTATTATTTCTACTTAATCTAGAATATTTTCTAATGTCTAAAATAACATTACAATCATAAGAAATCGTTTGGATTTTTTCCTCTTATATCCGAGGTAGTCTCCGTGTCTAAGTCACAATAAATTATGTATTGATTAACATTGAAATACTCGACTACTATGATGATTCTGCAAAAAATGTTTTATAAACAGTTTTTTGTTTTGATCTTTCATTAACAGATCTCACTCGTTTACTATTGCTTGTTGATTGATTGATCAGTGTATATTTCATATAAGTAAAAATCTTATTTGAAATGATTTTTTCTTGAAAAAAAAACTATATCATTGATTTATAATTTTGAAGAGTCTCTTAATATGTCAAAATGTTTTACAAATAGATTTGTTGGCTCGAAAGAGATGGATGAAAGCATATTTACTAAAGATACTCGACTTGTCAAAGAAGGTATCAAGTTTGACTCTAGAGATAAACTTGTAAACAGAACGAAAGGATTGAGTCATCTATGATTTTAAGAAAGAAAAAAAATCTTATATTCCATAGAAATGAATATTGAATACCTATCGTTATTCAAATACTTATTTTTATTCTAGTTACCTAAACGTGTAATACCAATATCTTCCAGATCTTCCCAAGCGATATCCATAATATCTGATAGTTGTCTATAATTTTGTTCGTTTAATAAAGATAAATATTGATTTAAACGAATCGATGTTAACCAATCTTGAAGTGTCTCTGATTTTGTATCAGGTAAACCATCTGGTAAATGTAAACGAGCTATTTCATATTTGATTTTTCGTCGATGGGATGGATGCGTTATGCCAATAGCTGTTAAATCCTATGACGAAAAAATAATTATAATTAAGAATTGATGTTATTGTTTTTTCTTCTATTTCAATAGAATTACTTCAGGTGTCATTCGAATGACAGTTTGTATATCATAACCATTCGATAAGAAATTATCAGCATAATCTTCATATGAAAATTCACGTAACCACGATAAGACAATTTCATTTTCAGGGACACCATTACGTAATAATGTATTGATATTTGTACTGATATTTAACGTATTTGATTCATCTAAGCGGTCTAAACTACTATTTGAACTGCGATAACTTGTTTTATCTTGATCAGATGACTTTGATTCACTGCTACATATTGAACGTGCATCACCGATAGTTGAATTATTTGTTGATGATAATGGACTTATTGTTGTTGTTACACCCATAAAACTTGATAAAGCAAGAGTCTAAAGTCAAGCGTAGAAAGCAAAAAAAAATATGAATAAATTTAGAAAAAACACAAATATCAATCTTGTATTCGTATTACTTTTGGACTATCATAGAGAGCTGTTGAACTTCGTCCACTATCAATACTACTTGCTGCACTATGACGATAACTATTACTAGTTGGACTATCACGTCTTGAACGTGAACTCCAACTTGATGTTGTTATTAAACCCGAATCAGCTTGTGATACACGTGATAAAGAATCACTATCAACAGGAGATAAATCTCCATTATATTGTTGTGTACGATGAATTTCATCCGTTGTCGTATGACGCATTTCTTTACCGTTCATTACTAGAATATGAAAATGAGATTGATTCATATTTAATCATATGATAGATAGGAATATATGATTTTATGAAAACACACAACTAGGACGATGTTGTCTCAATACAACATTGTTACTGGTGATTGATGTTGAAGCTGTCAACAAACGAATATTGTTATTGATGTTGACAGGCGAAAGATGAGTTTTTCGAAAAGTAGACAAACCTTGACAATAAATACACAGACATGCATACATGCAACAAGAACAAAATCAAAAACGAAAGAAAAAAAAAATGTCATAGAAAAAGATAAATTAAATAAAGATTAATTTTTCCACATTGTATATCGTTAAGAATATTTATTATGTTAAAGTATATGTTAAGGTTAACGGTTATTTAATAGAAAAGTCAGAAAGAACATCAAACTCTATAATCAAGTCAAACATCAACTATCCATTTTATTTTGAAAAATTACACCATTCATTGTAATACAAGTGTACTAGAACAATACAGTGCTTTAATACGTATAGTGTCAAGTCAAAAACGGTGAACCAGTAAATAGTAATTTCTAGATAAGTATCAATCATCTTCGAGCAAACACCTATCGTTTTTACAGCTAATATCTATTACTTAAACACATGTTTAGATTGCATCAAGTCATGCATTACTTCTGAAATATTTAACCATGACATATTTATTTCTCGTTTGATCCCTTGATTCTAACTGGACATTTTGTTCATTCAAAGATTTGAATACAAGGTACGTCAAGTATTTTTGATGACATGCTCTGTTTTGAAAAACTCATAGTTTACCATAGATTTTATCTGATGGACACCGCTTTTATTTTAAAGCGAACGAGCGTTATTTAATTTATCTTTTTCTTTATGATGTTTTCTTTTTCTCGAGACAATATCTTCACATATATGCACAATGAATCTCACTCGAATTATTCAATTGAACATGTGTACTGGGAAAATAACCCATGCGCGTAGTTAAATCTTCTTGAAGAATAAAACCACGCCATTGACCTGTTGGATTTCGTTCCACAACCTTTAGATATACAATAAATAAAATGTCAGATTCAATAATAATAATGGCAATAAATAGTAGAACAACTAGTCTTACTGTAATACAGTCACTTTCGGCAAAATTCAATGCTCCAACATGATTATCTGTATACGATCGAATTGCACGAACCAATACTGCATCGGAAAATTCTAGAAAATATAATAATGAAACATTTTCGTCATTGAGATCCTCGTTCATTTTTTTTTTCGTTTCTTATTCGCACCTTTGATTAATCGTTTTATATCATTGCCAGTTTTTTGTTTAATAACAACTTCATCGGCTGTTTGTTCATAGGAATTACAAAGATGAATATCAATGCCACATTCTAACAATAATTTTGCTGTTTCATAACGTCCATTTCTACAGGCAACATGTAATGCTGTACCATCATTAATTGTTACACGATTTATATCCATTCCATTCAATAACAACAAACGAACAATATCTGTATGTCCATTTTTAGCTGCTAAATGTAATGAACATATTTGTTCATTGCTATTTATTATCATTCGTTGACATAGAGAATTTTGTACAAGTGAATTAACAACATCGAAACGTCCATTTTCACATGCTAAATCAAGTGATGTTAATAAACGACGATTTACTATCGTTGGGTCAGCCTGATGAAATAAAAGTAATTGGACTATATCATTGTGACCATATTGACATGCTAAATGTAATGGTGTATCACCATTTATTGACTGTTCATTTACATTAGCACCACGACGTAAAAGTATAAAAACGGGTTCACTACGACCTTGCCATGCAGCATAATGTAATGGACGAAGACCTTTATTATCTTTTAAGTTTACATTTGCACCATTGTCTATGAGCAATTTGAGAATTTCAACATTACCGCCGACGGCTGCTTCATGAATTGGGCTCATTCTAGAATAGAACATGAATAGATAAGAAACCCTTCAAATTGTAATTATATCGATTGACCATAATAAAAACAAAATGGTCCATAGAGTATCGTAGACACTTTACCGTGTCGAGATTCTATTTTTCTTCTTCTTGTTCGTCTTGATGGTCAGATATAGAAAAGAAATTGGGATGCAATTACACGGTTATCCTCTCCTTTTGTGTCTATGCCGATGATGTGCTCGCGTAGATGCACTCAAGATTACGTAAACTTTTGACACTACATGGTACAACAGCGTAGATTGCGTGTAGAGAAACAAGAAAAAAAAAGAGAAAAGATGTTGATAGGAGAAATAGAATGATGAAGGAAATGATGAATTGGGTCAATCTCTAATATGTATATATTTATCGAGAAGGAAGAAGAAATATCAAGATGGTTGCAAGCCAAGAAAAAGAATAACGTGAGCATTTTTATGATCTAGCACAAATATCTCGTGAGACAACATAATGATGATGATGATCATCATCATCATCGTTTGTCGCTACTTGACCTTTTTCTCTTCCGTTTCCTTTTGACAATTCGACTCTCACATTCGGGAATCACACAATAGCTCATTCAAGGCAAACAAGAACCGATAAAGAGATAGTCGTTAAAACTGTGAAAAAAGAAAGAAAATCAACATCCGGAAGTCACGCATGTTCATTTCTTTTCTTTTTTGATCTGACGCTTTTCTTCTTTATTGCATGATTCATAGACATTTAATTCATCTTGATCCATTATAAAAAGATTCATGCTGACTTTTCATTTCAATATTCTTATCTTTATTTTAACACATACACATTAAAACAAAAAGAAAAGAAACGCATGAGCAGATGATGATGATCAATGTCGAAAATAATCATCAATAAAAATTAGCATTCATACAAAGAATTTCCATATACACACGACATGATAAAGACAAAGCTTTGTGACCTTATCTCTATCTTCTATTTCTACGATGATAGATTTATCCTAGCAAGGTCATTGCGAGAAAATAAATGTTCAAAAGAGCTAATTATTCAAGTGATGATAAGAGAGTGCGAACAGAAACAAGGATACAACATAATCAATGTGTAAATTAAAATGGATTTCTTTCCTTTCAAACTTCCTATTCCGCGACTGAAAAAGAATAGGTACAATAGTTTATTTAGATGCGAGCAACTGTTATTGCAACTACAAATATTAGAATCAGAACATGTAGGAGGAACATCATCCCGAGATTGAATGAAACACTGATTAGTAATATTTCCAGACGACGGCAACAGCGGTGGTGATGTATTTACATGCCCTAAACGACGACCTTTTTGTTCATGTGGTTAGTAATATTCTTCTCGTCTTTTCCCATTAGTGTAAGAAAAAAAAACACAAGCACACACAAAACTATAGAGTAATTTAATCTTTAGATACGATTCTGATAGTCATCCTAGAAAATGAATGTTCATCCATGAATTGTTTGTTTGCATGAAAAATCGTGACCTTGACGTGATATGGAAATGATTATTGTTTAGAATTTTTCCAAAATAAAAACAAAAATAGAACTTCATTAATATGAAACACATGAAATAGCATTCATTCCTTGATAAAAAGAAACATATGTTACTAATAGTGGTGAAGCGTATAAAGGAAAAGCAAGCGATCGGAACGATCCTGATGATTATCTGATGTTTTCTCCATCATCATCAACAACAACAAAACATTTACACCTGATTATTAAAGAATCGGCTTTTGTGATAAGTTTCACGCCAAAATTTTGAGTTGACTTACCCATTGTCATCTTGAAAATTGAGATTGATCTTTTTTGGTGATACTAAATCTAGAGAATTTGATCAATGTTAAAGAATGGTAAAAAAAAACGACACAATTCTACGCTTGCAACTTACTAGTTTTTCCTGAGCGACATTTCAATAAAATTCGTTGAACTGAAGATGCATGAGATGATTTAATAGCATCCAATAATTCATTTTCACGTTTCATACTCTTGATTGATTTATCCATGAATAACTTGAGATATATCACACATTCTTTTTGGCAGATGAATTCATTGAATGAGTAAAAAGAAAGAGGTAGAAAAAGAAGAAGAAGAAAAAAACACAGGAGAGGTTGTTGAGCAAAAACGATTCACCGAATGTCAATCAAAAAGAGAAAAGAAAAAATAATTTCATTAAGTTACTAAACTAAAGAATTGAATATACTCATGAGACAAAACTTTGCACAAAAACTTGATTCCTCTTTAGGGAACAGTGATTGAATGAACCTTACCAATCCACCATCTTTGTTCTTTGTTCGACAGCTGATTTTTCTCAATGGTTCATTGGTAACCAATAGAATATTTGATCTGAACCTCAAAATTGATGTTGACACATACATATCACTTAAACGCTAGAGAGCGTGCGTTAAAAAAATGATCCGACGGATGATAAAAAAATAAAGAAAACGTAAGTAGCCGTACGTTTATGAATATGAGTCAATTCTTGATTCATTTATGTCAGCCTGAAAAATTGTAATGAGGACAAGTACACATAGTTTAGTTTCGTTCTGTCAATACAATTATTGATTGTTTCGTTTTAGAATCAAAGTATTATCTTCTCATTTCTAAAAAATAAAGTTAAACAATACTTTACACCATCAACGAATAGAACAAAAGCAATAAAGTAGACGGATAGTTTACAACAGTGATATTAGAATTATGACATCAATGATAGCGAAGCTAACTTGTTGCAAATGTAGCAAAGGTGGAGGCTGTGCCATGTGCCATGGTTGTCAACAAACATTCTGTACCAAACACTTTGTGGAACATCGGCAAGATCTCTCTGAACAAATCAGTATCATAGGTCAAGAGCATAATCTTCTGAGACGAGATTTGAACTGTGATGAGAATATGAATACAGCATTAGAACGTATTAATCAGTGGGAAAAAGAATCTATCGAAACTATTCAAGCATATGCTGTGAAAGCTCGAGTTGATCTTCAGAGTTTGTATGTTGAGACGAAAAATGAATTCGAGAGAAATCTTGATAGATTGGCTCAAGAACTACGAACTTGTGAAGAATCAGATGATTATACAGAATTGGACATTAGTAATTGGACAAACAAATTAAAAGAACTTCGTCAACTCATTGAAAAACCGACAATTATTGACCTCGAATATGATAGCAAAATGGCATCGACTATCCGATGGATCAAAGTCAATTCTCCACAACGTGTGTCGCTATTATCTTCTAATGAAAAAATGTTGATTGAAAGTAATACTAGCAATAATGAACAAGTTATTCAACCGTTTTATGAAAAATTCAATGAGATTTTCGGAAGTATTACATTGTCCACAGATGGTTTGACTGGACTGTGTTCAGAAAATCATTGGGACGGGTCGTATATCAGTGGTATTGGTCGTTACTCTTCTCAAGTTCATCATATTCGTTTTCGAATTGAAAATAAAGTCAGTACGTATTGCTTTATCGGTATTATCACTGCATCACAACAGTTGAAATCCAGAGTATCAGAGGTAAACTCTGCATATGGTTGGTGGGAATTATACTACCCCATTGCTAATGGTAACGCGAAGAATAGTATGCTAAATAAAACTATTCATACAGATGATGAATTAACGTTGACATTGAATTGTGATGAACGACAGATTCAACTTTTACATCATCGTTTGGGAATGGTAGTTGATATCTCTATCGATTTGGAGCAGTGCCCATTTCCATGGAAAATACTCATCAGATTGGATTCTGAAAATGATCGCATTGGAATTATTCATTAGAAACTTACAAAAACAGATTATCAATACTTAATAATTGTTCGTAGTGTAATTGTGCATCCATCTTAAGCTACAATTGAATGATTATTGAACATATTTAAGATTTTTGACCTATGTCTGATCATAGTCTAGACAGAGGTAACGAATTGACGCACACATATTATTTAAACCAGAAAACACCGGTGGTATACCATCGATTGACGATTCTTCATAAAATATGCTCTACTACTAATTAACTAGAAGTAACGGGGGGTGTTCCAAGAATAATGAGTCTCTGAGTAGTTTGATAATATCTCGATCAAATGTCAAACGTTTAAACTGAATTTTTTTCGAAATGATTCTTCATACAATTCTCTACAAAGCTGTGTCATTTTTTCAAATCCATAACGGTGTGTGAGACACCACATTGACGAATTTTGTAATCATAATTTTTCAAAGGATCAACTATCTTGCCGAGCCGACATGCCAGTTGCCTAGTTGTTCTCATGTTTGTTTTTCAATAGTCTCAAGTATGTTTGTTATCATCATCTTTCATGAAAGTCTTTTAAACTACTAAAGTGATGCCATATTTTACGCAACGTCATGAAATCATCAAAATTGATGTTCTTACTCCATATTTTATACAAATAATTATATGAATATTAGAACATTGCGTAGATCGAGTAGGCAAATGATATGTCTTGAAAACAACAAAAATATTTATTCAAAATAAGGCAGTTTATGACAACGACACAGGAGTTTGGTAAAATGGAGCCAAAGTTCTACCATATATTCGAAATATATGGAAAACGGACACCCTATAGCAGTCATCTTGAAAGTGTTTTTCAAGATCTTCATGTTGGTTTATTATGTTTCTTAGTACCTCGCATGTTCCACAAGTAAGATGGTAAAAACTGACATCAGATCTTATAAAATTCTTCAATTTACTGTCTCGCACTGTTTAGTCCAGAATTTTTCATGACACCGTTATGCATTTAAAAAAATGATAAAGCTGTACAGAGAATTCCATGAGGAATCATTTCGTAAAAAAATTCAGTTTAAACGTTTGAGAATTGACCGAGATATTATCAAAATACTGAAAGACTCATTATTCCTGTGACATCCGTCAGTTTCATATTTTAACAGAACAATTATAGTCTTCGAACCAACCTTTGTATCATATTATGAATTAAGATATTAATGTAAAATGTCATAAACAGGATATTGTTTAATAATATTTTCAATAAAAATGTTTTATATCACTGAACTTGCTTTCGAATAAGATTTAACTAACTGGAAGAAACATCAATTATAAATTATACAAATTTTTCTTAAAGTTAATTTCCTCTAGTTTAATGATAGCTGATGTTCTTGAATATATATTTGCAATAGAAAAATGTTCTGTCAAAACAAAAATCACTTAATTAAAAAATTATACCAAATGGTATTTATTTGATTAAATTTTGACTGAACGACTATAGTCAATATCGATAGTGTCGCTGTTATTTTTGATACCATCCTAATGTTGACTAGAGTAAAAAACCGCTGACGATAAATTTTATTGAGAGAATACCAGAGCTGTTATTAACATAATACAGTACGAAAAAAAAAGGTGAAAACAATAATATATCAATAAAAATAAGTTTAATGATTCAACGTAAAACGTTGTGTTATCTGTATGTCAATTTGTGAATTCATATCCGAACTATATCCTCTGTATCTAATCTGTTTTTAATGATCTACTAAACAATAATAAAACAACTGCTGGTATATTCTTCACTGATGACACATCACACTATTAAAACATACTTCTAGTGTCATGAGGTATTTGAAGAAACTAATAGTACACTGATTATTGTCCAAGTGATTAATGGTTGAAGTTTCATTTCATTGTCGGGAGAAATATTTCGTTTTACTGTTACAATACTCTTTCTTTCCGAAGTATAACAATCGAACATATGAGAAGTAAATTTTTACGATTGAATTAATCTGTCAATGCCAGCACTTAGTATGATTGATAAAGAAGATTGTTAAAAAAATAATGAAACAGTATGTCAATGCATGTTTGATGTGAAAAATGAGTTCAACGACGTCAAGAAGGTACAATATCAACTTTTCAAGTTATTCGACACTTGTATAACTCTTCCGTGCCTTTACGCATTGATTGTAACAGGTGAGAAATTCCATTAATAAACTAGAGCTATCGAACAAGTAGTGAGATTTAGTTTTGAGATAACGAAACCACCAAAGGATACATAATTACTTGTATTAGCGCAAGAATATTGATAATGAACTGTCAGTTTCTCTGATAAATCATATTATACTGTTTGTCAAAAACCTATTGAAGCATATCATCAACTGTTTTTTCCATTTAATTAATCATATTATTATTTCTACTCCTATATTCTTGGTTTTATTTATGTATTTATCTTTTATTGTACAATCGTTGTAGTATTTTCTAGATCAAATCGATGTCAATTTCTGTCTTAGTCTACAAAATCTTAGAACTAAGACGATCAATTATTGTATTGCTTTTTGACTATTGTTCTTTTGTCTTGTGATTGTATGACTTCAGAAATATGAATGTACATACGAAAAAGAAAGTGAATCTTTGATTGAAAAATTACGTTGTCAATGTTTCACATCTAGCATTTTCACGATCAATGTTAGATTCCTACAGTATTTCAGATAGTTAAATTTGAATATTTATTGTACTATTGAAGTATTAGATTACTGCGAGTTTGTTTTTGGTTTTAATTACTTGAGTTGAAATAAAATATTGTAAAAGATGTTTTTTTTTTCTTAGTATTTCGATCCTTCCATGTGCTAGAGGTGTTCGCATCTGAATGATTGAGGACACACTTACATAAGTGTTACTAAAAATAGTATGTTGGTATTTGCCGGATTGTCAGACATACTTGATTCTTTTTGTTCTATTGGTTTATGGTTTTTAAAAGTTGATTGGCAGCTGTATTAGTTTCATTCTGTTGATTGATCATCAACAAAACTCATTAAGAGAGTGAGTCATAGAATACATGTTTCTTTTAATAACAATGAGTAGCATTTTAATTTTGAAAAGATTTTGCTCTAGATATTTTGTAGATAATCGTAAGAAAATTACACTTCGTGTCATGCATAATTATCTTTGTCAAAAAAGCAGGTTTTCGTGAGATGTACATAGATATTCCAAGTGTATATTATGTGATTGTCTTTAAGAAAAGCTAGTCTTCTACTAATAGAATGTGATTGATTGACTCATTTAAATGCTGTTGACATGTTTCCTATAAAATCAATCATAGGTTTCAGTCAATAAAAATACTTTTTAGAAATCTTAATTGGTTTCTTTCATTCGGTACAGTCGATTCTCAGATGATGCAAATGCATAATAATTTTATCTTTCGAAATAGGAAATTTTCTACTATATTGATTGCGCAGTTTTCAATAGAATATAGCATGATGATCCGTATTTTGTCTACTATGATGTAGTTTGAAAACTGGATCAATAGAAGAAAGGCGAGAAAAGGAAATACTATAAAAATTAGTAAATTCATCAACTTTAACTAGGAATATCTCATTATCAATGATAAACTTGATTATGATTCTGTCGATATCTTTCGTCGATTTTGTATTTGTGATATTTGTGCACTTAAATAAATGGAATTACTGAATTAATGTGACCAACAAATATATGCATTAAAATGTTGTTATAGTCATTATGAAGCATCCCATATGTTTATAAGAAATTCAATATTCAAAAGAAAAATGTATCATTGTCATCCATTAGTGATATTTACATATCTATTCTTATTCATTTATTTGCATATAACCACTGAATCGTAATATGTGTGTGTTTATGTTACACATAAGATTTATAAAAAAAATCAAATAGTGCAAAAGTCATCCGATAATCTTTACTGACGAATAATAGTCTGCTATATGCATGTACGAGATTGACAATTGCTAATTTCGACCTTTAACAAAGCCTATGCTACTGTTTGATTTCATGCATGATTCAACAATTTCTGATAACAGTCTAAAAATCATTCAGTCATCACCGAAAAGAAATCCAACAATGTAGCTGTTTGATAGTGATAATATAGTCAAGGACTAAGATATACGATTGCTTCGCATGCTAATACTTCAGAAGTTATTCTAATGAACTAAACGAGACATCGACAGTGTAAACTTACGAGTCAAATAAATCACCTAGAATTAAACAACAGTGGCAATGTTGTAGAGATCGCAATATTTATTCAATTATTATCTGATGTTGTTGATTACTCTTCAAAATCATTCTATGATAGAAGGTCTTTTGTCAATGTTGAAAGTCTTATCTAGTTTCTTTCTCTTGACCTTGTCAATATATTTTAGTGGACAAAAATGAACAGATAACTTTATAGATCATTCTATACTCAAACTTGTTGAATATTTATTGAATCGAAAGATAGATAAGATAATCAAACACACAAATATATTTATTGTTCGATGGAAATAAATTCTAATTCGATCATTCATAGGATCATGTTTTAGGATCGAACGTTTACAAGTAGTGGATCATGTTCATCAAGATTTATTCATACGTTTGCATTTGTATCAGTGATAGTATGTCCAATGATATTAACTGCTTGTTCTTTGATTCTTTCTGCCATATCACTACATAAATTGAAAATTTTTGTTGAACTATTTGTTGACATGTTCATATCATCATCAATATCCATTGTTGATCTATTAGAATTCATCAAGTTGATTTCTGAATTATTGTAAACAATTTGTTCAGCCATCAATGATGAATTTTTAACTGAAAACAAACAAGAAAAATAGAAGAATAATGAACGATCTAAATTTTCAGAATTATTATTTGCTTATATAAAGACTATGACAATTAGTCTATTCATTTTTTTTTGTATTTCTACTACTCGGATTTATCGATCATCGACTTTTTTTTTCTTTTCTTTGCATCAATAAGACTTCATATAGTTAATTGAGTAACAAAACATGCAATAACTAAAAATAACAACATGCATTTGAATAACCAAAAAAAAAAAAGCAACTATTCAAATAGAAAAAAAGAAGGAAAAGAAAATCGTCGATAAATTTTTCTTTTGATCTAAGAAACTGAATGGAATACTGAGTCAACACAGTTTGATGATGATCGTCGTTGTATTTTAATAATACTAATCGAACAGATTTCCATATGATTTGCAAATGTTTAATGTCTATTATGTTTCCACTTGAACGGTATACATAGCGAGTAGATGTTACTTAAAATTATATTGCACAAAAAAAAATTGTCCTTATCAGCCGATCGCAACTTGTAAAAAACGATTTAGGAGTCATCTATATGAGACGTCCAACAAACAGTAGTATTTCAAATGAACCAAGAGTAGTTAAACTTTTTTCCTACATGATTCATAGTACTACTTTTATTTACAAAGGAAAAAAATCATTCTTTTATACGAATATCATTCATTGTTAACATATTTCTTGCGAATGTAGTTGATTCTCTCCTAACATTCTTGGCATATAAAATTAGAATAAATACTTTATCAAGCAGTAATCCTAGCACCTGAACATGACGACTAATTTTCCATTGAATAAATGAAATACAACAACGAATGAAGAAGCACACACTACGTGCACGATAAAAAAAAGAAGTGCCGATCCATGTCAGCTTTCAGTTGTACCATATTTTTAATGAGGAGAACACAGGAACAAGACAATATTACGAAAATAAAAGATATAAAAATTATTTTAATAATTGTTGAAAAAAATAGCTTTCAAATTTGAATAGATTCATCCTCGATTGTTTCAACATATTTATTTAACTCATTTTCTGTCTACATATAGACCTAAAACTGAAAAAGAGCTTCAAAATTTCGAACGCATTCGTAGAAAAAAGACAAGAAATTTATTTCTCAAAATTCTCTGATCGACAAATTGAATTAAGCATTCGAACACATTTGAACTAATCATTATTCTTTTTCTGTGTTTTAGCATAGAACGATCTCTCTTTCCTATTTACATGGACGTTCTTTGTGGTCGATCGGTTATGTGGTAGTGAGAAGAATAACGTATACTACCGTCGTCTTATTAATATTTCTGAGAAGAGAAAAAAAATTCATGATTAGATTGACCTTATCAAAATGAATTATGTCTTAACAAAAGAGCAANCCCCCCCCCCCCCCCGGTTTTCTACAACTAAAAGTTTCGATGTTGGTATTACTTCTTCGCTTAAATATTCACTTCTTTTTTTTTGTGACTCACAAAAATGTATTATATTTAGCAAAAACAAAAATAATCCATAGGAATTAATAAAACGACATTCATTTAGTATTACTATTTTGGTATAATATATTATACTAAATAATAACATAAAAACAAAAATAACAGTTTTATGGCCAGTTAATGTCATATGCGTTTCACTATTGTATCACGTTTTAGGACGAGAAGAAAAAATTTAAATCAATATCTAAATCATAATCCATGTGCCATTGCGATTTTTTTCATATTTGTGACATTGAGTTTTCCTATTCCAATATTGATCAATATGTTCCAATGATTGTTGTTTATGATCTTTGTCATCAAGAAATAATTTTAAACAAAGTTCACACATATACTTTGGAGGTTTAACATGAAGTGCATATTGTCTCCATCGAAAATATTCTAAGTAGGCTGTTGTGTTTTTATCAAGAAAATCAATGTATGTAGCAAGTACACGTGGTGTTGGAAAATTTCGAACATCAATATATCCTGTCGATGGTATGTAATGATCGTAACGTGCCCAACCAAGTACAACTGGTATTATTCGTGCACTATGGACAGCCAAAAAGAATTTTTCTGTCACATATTCATCACAAAGACTATTCTCAAATGATAGATAGAATTTATAGGTCGAGTACACATATTGACGACAATCGGTAGCACTAGGGCATGGTTGTCCACATTTGCCATAGACATCTACAGCTATGTATTTTTTTAATTCATTTATATAATTTAAACGATTACTCGAACCACCACAATTAGAAATTATAGCAACAAGAATTTTTCCCGATACTTTCGTTTTTATAATAGATTCGAAATCATAGTTTGGATATATTTTATGATTGAACAACCAGAAGAAATCTCCTGCCGTTGTTGATGTTATATCAGAATCTGGTCGATATGTTTGAGTATAATTAAATAAGCTGCCATGCTGTTTCGAGGAAAGAACGGGAGAATGAACAGGAGATTCTTTTAGAAAGAATACAAATCTTTGATTTGATTGACGTCTCATTTTATTAATTTTTTCATAATTAATTGATTCACGAAGATGAATAAGAGATGCATCACTTTGAGAAAACAAGTTATGATTTATTGTAACATAACATGCATTTACCGATAGAGGACAATTATTTAAATTGAAATCATTGGAATAAACAGCTTTCTCATCTGAATTATACCAATAAGTATTACCGAAAAATTTTGTGTAGTAAAGAATTAATTTTGTTCTATTTGACCATGAATAATTGATTGTTTGAATTGATTGTTTCAATGATTGAAGAATAAAATGAAGAATAGAATTCTTTTTAATTTTATTAATTTTATTAATATGTTCTATCCAATTCTGTCGAATGCGTATTGTTATTTCTGTTTGATTATTTGATAATATTTTATAATAAGGTATTGGCTGATTATAATAAAGTTTCATTGTTAACGGATAAAATATTGCTTGTGTATTATTTGGTATTCGATTAAAAATATGAAATATTGTTTCGTTGTTCGATAGAGTTTTGTTAGTAAATAAAAATAAAAAACATTCAGGACACTGAGCAACTTGTTTTAGAAGATGGTTTGCTATAGAAAAGTTATTTCTATTCCAAAGTTCGTTCATAGTTTGATCATTATCATCACTTTTAATATCAATATTATCATTGTTGTTCCTGTCAATCTTTAATGCTTTTCTAATTGATTTCGGTATCAATTGCATTCGATTATCAAGTAAATAATGAAATACATATAGAAAGCCAATCAATGCAAATAAATACACAGTGACAGAGAAATATCGTTGAGAATCCATATCTTTCTTTAATTTGAATTGTCTATTAAATGATCTGGCATTGATCTATAAGTCACGACATAAATTTAAAAAAATGACAGTACATTCTAAAGTAAAAATGTCTGTTTTTTTTAATCATTTTTTTAGCATCAATTGTCGACGGTAGAAAAGAACAGGTGGTGGTAAGGAACGAACGTGCTTCTATAAGTTCATGATTATATGAATGGCAACAGCAGTCGAAATTAAAAAAGAACTACTCTACTTGCTTCATTCGTTCGTCTTTTACTCGATTACATTTAGTATAACATATGGTTAGAAGAACTAATTCAAGGCGCTCCAATAAAACTTCTTGAAGCACTACAAACGTTTATTTAAACAGGTATACTGTAGATTGTGATCAAATATTATACTTAAATAAACTAGGTACGATAAAAATGACCTTAATTCGTAAGGAATTCAATAGTATTTTTTTTTCTTATACAATATTTTATCGATCGTCAATGTAATGTAAATTTCATTGATCTTAATATTCTTTTACAATCATTATAGGAACAGAAAACCTTGAAACTTTGAAAAACTGATAGATAAATCCTGCCAAGTCTTAATTGTAATATGTACTCTAATCTAGTGTTAAGCCGCAACAATGAAAAAACTAATGTCACTATAAAAATAAAACTGTTTAACAATTAATTGAAACGTGAGAATTTTGAAAGCTATTAACACATTACATGACTACAGCTTTTTCTTTTCTGTTTTATCAATCAACGGTTGCCAAGTAGGTAACCAGAAGCAGTCTTTTACAATGTTTCCAAAAATAAATATCTCATGCATAGCCCAAGCAATATTATTTTAAAGCCGGCTTTTTGAATGGTTTATATTGTTTCACACATTCTAGATTTCAATGTTCTATATCAGTGAAGTTAAAGAACTAATTAGTTCAGAATCTGTTATTGAAGGAAATTTCTAAAACGAATCTTAAACGACTCAATCGAAAAGAATCACTGTTTTGTTGGTTCTATTCTCTATTCATGATTAAATCTGTTATTTGAGTATTTTTTTTCTGAATCAGATTCTTAATTAATGTGATAATGATCGATATTTTATGCCATAGCGTGAAATCTTGTTAATTATAAGGGAGCAATTTATTCGAAATCTTTTTTTTTATACTCTATTTTCATTATCATCACATAGTTGATAGCGAAAAGAGAAATCTGAATATAAAAACATGAAATATGATCATCACTAATACAATTTCTCAGATTGCTTATAAATACCTATGTTGATAAAATTCTACATATCTATGATTGAACTAGAGATGCTCTAAAACGTTAGACAGAGTAGAAGAAAATTTCGGAAGCAAACCTGTGCAGGAAAAAATGAAAGAAAAAAAGAGAATCAACAATAATATATAATCATAGCTTGAAAACACTAAATTTTACAGTAGCAATGAATAATCATTGGATGGATCATTCGCAAAGCACTCTTTCTGGATAGTGTTTCAATTATACAAGCATAGAAATCTTTTCGTATGGAATGTCAATCAAACGACGCATAATAGTCATTAACTAATTAATCTAACTGGGTAGTTCAACCAGGAATCGCCTACTTTATGTAAAAGAATGAGCAGCTAAACTGAAACTTTCAGCAATCGAAGACTTCAACACCCTAAGAATTGTGGTGAGAAAATTCTGTGGACTTTAAATCCGCATCATATCTTCTTTTAGATCACAAAATATCAGTTTTCGGCTTATTAAAACATACGGGACACCCTAACTCAGATTCACTACTCTAGATTCAGACACACCACGTTGTTTTCTAAGAATTTACTACCGACAAAGATTATTTTCTGGGAACTCACATATGTTTTCGAAGAAAGTAAAGAGTGAAAGTTTAAGAGTGAGATATTTTATGTTCCCCACTCGTTCCCACCGCCCTATATGTTTGCAGACATAGTTCTTGGTTACAGACGCCGCCCCTCCCCTGCACCAATACAGTCCATAGAAACCAGTGTGTTACTCCATTTTAGGCATAGCAAACCGCATTATATTATCGTGGTATATTTCATTTTTGCCGACGACGTCGCCGATTTCAACTGTACCGAAAGAATTTTTCTTTTCTCTATTTTAGAAAGAAAGAAAAATTCTTTCGATGAGGTTGAAATCGGCAAAAATCATCGTCAGCAAAAATGGACTAAACCTATTATCGTCATATATAAGAGCGTTGTTTACCGTTTACTTCCATGCTTATAGTAAGAACATTGTTAAATAAAAACATACGGAAACTAACGAACGACTAGCAACAATGGAAACGAAAAATAGGGCACCCACCAGAGGAAGAAGATGCTAAAAATTTGTGATATTACATTTTCTGTATTTTCTATTAGCCTTATGAAGCTAAAGATATGTGGGTTTCACATTTTAGCGCTAACGGAGCTGCGCTAATAAGCATTTTCAACTGATCCATTATATAATTTTTCCTGATACTGACATTTAACAAACTGATCCTATCCAAATTAATTACTGCTATTTTTAGTACTGATTATATAACACGAGTTTACAGATGATTCCATTTATTCTAATGATCGTTTAAATAGAAGCCTTAGCAAAAATACTTTTGTTATTGAAAGCCATACGACATTTAGTTAAAAAAACATTTATCAGATTTTTAAAGAAAGGTGAACACATATTTTGTTCAATTCAACATACTCTCAAGAGATATTTCACCGAATAACTGTGAAAGACTGATATAATGTTCATCTCTTCATCGATAAAGAATACTCATTGTCTGATGATTCTGAAGTGATGAGCAAACATTATCAAAAGCATTTTTCTGTCGCTTAAACTGATTATAGCACTCATTTATAGAAAGGTTCTGTTATGTCATTGTCGTTTTGTGTACTTTTTTTTTGGAAACCAGACGTTTTTGGTAAAATACTGATGTTATTCTGAAAAAAGTATCGATGAAACGAAAAGATATTTAAAAAAAGCCGCAGAATAAATAATAAGTATTGTAGTATTTGTTTTTTTTCCGACAATACTTACTGATGAACAGAGCATGATAGAAGAGATTTTAAAAAAGTGTCGGCTGGTTCTCATTGCTAGAATCATTTGTTTGAGAAATGCTTTTCTCAATTGACGTTCTCGAGATCATGGCGGTAGAAAACGATGCCATGTGATGCATAAGTAAAATAAAAGGAAAAGAGAAAAAAGTAAACTTATGAAAGACTACACAAATACTGTTCTTCGCGGCACATTACAAATTGAACATTACTTTTGCGATTGAGAATGAAAGCAAAGAGAGAAATGTTCCTATCTGACTTTTGCATTATTCTATTCAAGAAACTCGCTAAACGTATTGTACACTTTTCTCATATACTTTCGTAGATTCGTAGAAAAAGACTTGAGTATATTTCATTTTTAGTGTAAAATGAACATAAAAAAAGATGAAAAAAATATCTGAAGAAACCGTCTTTCGTTTTTTCGATCGAGTAAGAAAAAAAAATTTAGATGGAGGCAATCGAAGTAAGAGATCTAGAAACGATACAATCGAATTTTAAGTTATTTAAATAGAATGATCATATACTTTCTTTGCAATTCTATATTTTCTTGAGTGTGAAAGAGAAAGCAATAAAATTTGTTGCAATGAATTTTCTCTTTCTTGATGATTTTATTGCTTTCTCTTTCTAGATGATCTTCTGTATCCCAACTATATAATTCGACGGATAGTTGCTTCATCTGTTGAGTTTGACTAAATCTTCAACTGAAAATAGAATATATCGTTACATACACATTCATAGTCAAGTTTATTGTGTTTTTTTTTTGTTTTCTACTTAACAGCAAGTGTTTTGAACACGATGAAAATGATGTGATTCGATTAGGGCCATAGTATCCAAAATTCGTTTGTATATTGAGAACAAAATTCAGTCGACATGTATAGGTAAAGTAAATTTCTGGTTTTATTTGTGAAATTACTATTGAAGAAAAAAATCCTTTATTGCTGTCAGCATTGTTTAGAAAAAAATAATAAAATGTAATGAAGTCGAGAATCCTTCTCGAGAAAAATTTCAACAACTTCTCTAAATTAGAAACTCGCTACGCGATTTCTTACTTTCTCTTACGAATTTTTTCGTGTGATTTGAAAATAGCTTTAAAATTAAGGTGATAATCATCTAAATAATATGTATACAACCTTCACTATATCAAACATTCTGATTTAAGGGATTCTAAAGTAAATCTTTTTTTTCTGCATAGTAAAAAAGACGAAGAAATTCTTTACTAAAAGGCCTTGAAACTGACAGAATGGCAGCAGTCGATAAAATATAATTGAAATTTTCTTTTTAAATAAAAACATCTGTCACTTAAAAATGTTATTGTTAACAGAAATATTAGAGAAACAATTCAAACGATTGAATGGAAGGATATGTTATGTTTTAATAGAATCGAAATTGTTTTTCTTTCTTGGCTGTTGATGAACAAACAGAAAATAAAAGTTACACGTCTATCTGGCATCG
Source organism: Rotaria macrura (assembly GCA_900239685.1). NCBI lineage: Eukaryota > Metazoa > Rotifera > Eurotatoria > Philodinida > Philodinidae > Rotaria > Rotaria macrura. The sequence continues at coordinate 61,589 of OENT01000502.1, read as the reverse complement.
AACTAGATGACATGATAACTGCTACATTCTCCGAAACGCTGCTCTTGAAATTGAGCCATTGAATCACGACGAACATATCATGGGTTTGTGAATAATATTTAATGCTCGAAAGTTTTTATGGTCGATACGATGTGTACTATTTGTCAGGATCCTGAGAAACTAATTCTTACAAAATTGAAATGATATAGATTAGCAGTGGCTTCACAGTATGTTGATATGTCGTTCACGTCGTGTCGAAAATACAAAAAAAAAGCAATCAATAATTAAATACCATTCACAAACACATGACATGTTCATCGTGATTCGATAACTCACTGTTAAGGGAAGGGTTTCGAAGCACAAGTTACCATTGCGAGATGTTACTTCTTCTTTACTTTATTTTATAAATATAAATATAAATAAAATCTTTTCATTTATAAAATAAATATAAATTAATTCTGATTTTTGAAAAATAAAGCAAAGTAAAGAGATAAAAGTATGAATTTTTCTATTAGCGAGAGGGAAACACATTCGAGCAGCAACAACAGGAGATGCAAACTTGAAGCCGTTTAAATATACGAATGTTCATTCGTTTGAGAAAAATCTTTAAATAAATGTGCGACGTGGCAAAAACTACACTACTTTGCATCAATTTACTAATCCCCAACTGATGAATAACGAACCCTTGTATGACTGATTCGATCTATTTTTAGAGTGGATCTTCTATCTAGTATTCATTTTTGATGCCATCAGAATCTATATAGATTGGATTCTGTGCCCCACCTATACTCCTATGAAAATCGCTTCATGGGAAATGTCATATGATTCTTAAGCTAATCAGATCTTAATTCGCTAATATGGCAAGCTAGAGAACGCACAGATAAGATAGCTGTATGCATCTAACCTTTATATATCTGGCTTAATAAAATTTTAAAGAAAAACATCGAAAACCGCTATCTCACCAGCGTTTTCTTGCATTATTGATCCAGCACTTATAGTACTAATTTTTCAACCAGACAACTTTCGTTCTTTCAAAACGAATAGTAACTAAAGAAATTTTTTTTCATACAAGACTATAGATAAGTTCACTGCTTTACTTTTATCAGTTTTTTTTAAATATTCATTCGATAGTTCGTTTTGGTTTTGGTTTTTTTAATGCGTTGCGAAGCAAAGCCGTTATCTTGTCATGTGCAAGTTTACTTTGTTTGTTTGTTTCTTTCTATCTTACTTTACATTTTGCGTACGTAAAGAACTAGTTATTTTATAACGCGATGATCACGAGAATTAAAAGTTCGAAAACGCTACATCAGACGTGTGGTCCAAGTACCAAGATTGAACCGATTACTTTTTTTCTAACATTTTTTCTATCATGGTCCGTTTCCCAGCAGATAGCGTCCGAAAATGATAATATTGGAAGGATTTTGCCTTCTCTTCGTTTTGAGATAATTAAAATGAAAGCGGTAAGAGAAGTTAGGTGCCACGCTATCGACTCCTATGTGAAACAGCTGTTAATATAGCGGATGGCAAACGATGAATCATTGAAATACATGATCGATAAAGTATCACCGATTGCTAGAAATCTGTCGATATCATTTGGTAGAGCTCACAGAATAGTGTCATTGAGAATGGATACTGCTCATGTTGCTCCAATGTTAGATCAAGCAGTTGTCGAGAATGCTCCGTCTTTGATTGGAAAGCCACGGCAGAATGCTTTCGATTCCTTGGGGCTATTAAAATGAATTCATAAGTAGAGTACTCAATCTGTATATAACATTTGTTTTCCCTAAAGCTAAAGTGAGTGCTTAGCATCGTATTTCTTAGTCTAGTGAAGCTCTACTACTATCTAGTTCCTAATCAAATTACCAAGAATTCAAGTATTGCAGCACTTGATGTATTTTATGAATCCTTTTGTTGAGTCTGCGTCAAGTTTCCATGAACATGCATAAACAATTTTTTCTCATTTCCATATCAACTATACTGTATCTATAGAGAGAAAAAAAGACTTTTTTTTCTCATCTGAACTTTAATATAACCTTGAATGCATTTACAGCACTATGGGAGAGATTAGCGCTGGACATATGTTTCATAGCACCAAACTAATCATGAGATACTACGTACTCTTTTAGTGGTAATTCTATAAGAACTTTTTCGGCTTGATGCTATGTGATTTTAAAGTTTATATTCAGATTTAGAAGAGTTCGATGAAGACATTCGATGATTAACACCATAATGAGTCATGCACTATTCAGATAAGATTAAAAAATAACTACTGTTGGGTACTTGTGATTAATACTTCACAGCATTCATAAAAACGTAAATTATATCATCCTTGATAAAGAAGTAGAAGTATTTTTCTTTACGGTTCTACATCTTTGAGCATCAATGAACTCACACTCTTTAATTGTTCAAATGATTTTTTTTCTTATTTTCTCACCGGCTCTTCTTCTATCTTTATCCTTATACTTCTCTAGTATGCAGCTATATGCACTAATACATAGATTTAAATCTATTAATTATCCGGATATTGTTGTTAATGTGAATAGGATAGCGTCAAACAATAAAGTTGTATAATTTTCGTCCATAGGAGCTGTTGTAAGCGTGCATGAACAATCAAATTAGTATTATTACGTGAAAAGATCGAGTCGTCAGGCATAGAGAGTGTCTCGTATATTTATGAATTGATGTAGCCGATTGTTTTTGACTCTTTCAACAATTTACCAATAAAACTTTTCTTCAATAGCATGGAAAGTAATATTTATCCTATAACTGCATCTCTTTCAATTGTTTCATGATAAGATAAAACAAAATATATTTATTTCTTTGTGAAGAACTAGATATAGTGATAAATTACTAGTCCATACGAATCTAGCAAAAATGCAGTCATATGATAAATTTTCTCGCAAGTATATAGGAAATAGATGTCATCTCATCGTGAAGTGAAGACATGGTACGAGTCACATGAATTTGTTCATTATTTTCGAATGAACCGGTTTTGTTGTATCTATCAACATCAGAGGTGTCTACAGTGCAAGATAAACAAGTTTATTTTTACTTTCCTATAGACTAGGGTAGGGCATGATAGGGTAAGAAAACGTTACCCTGTGGACACCTCTGTTAAGTACTATGCTGAAAGAAATCGTAATTTCTTGTTTGCAAGATGTCTATCAAGAAGAATAGACAGATACGAATTAAAAAGTTCATCAGCTATAGTTAATAGTTCTCTGCGATAAAATTAGACGAGGCATAAACTTAAATGGTAAACTAGTAGACTTTGTCTATGTTGTTGTCAAGGAAGAGATCATTAAACTACTGAAAAGAATAATAGACCATCGAGTGAACACTGATCAAAACTGTATCAAGACGATCAAAATTTCAAATTCATTTTGTTGAGATTCTTATCAAAATGCGGATTGACCAAAGCGAATAGTTAATATGAATTAATTGAAAGATTGTCCTAAATGCGATGATTCACTTACATGATGAAGACATCTTTTTGCAGCAAAATATGATATAAAATATGCTAATTAATTTTTTCTAACATTCTTACTCTGTACATTCTATATTTGGATAAAAGAAATGTGTGTAATGAAAAGGGTCTTCTAGTCAACATATCCTACTACTAACGTACGAACTGGTTTGCTTCTTGCTAATAGAAAAATTCATACATTTATCTATATTTTTCAAAACTATAAAGTGACACCGTTAGTCATCATATCATCGAATTTTTGTCTCTCATTGACGCGTATCTTTTATTTCCTGTGTGTTCATGAAAAGTGAAAGGAAACAGAAATCTACTATTGTATTCAAACTTTATCGAAAACTAATGATTATGTCCATCAATCATAAACTCCTTCTTTATAGTGTCTATATAGATTAATATTTTTTCCTGAAAATCTTTTCACAATACACTCGTGGTTTCTAATCTTCATATTTCAAAAAAATTTCAAACACATATTAACTTACAATACGAGAGTTCTATTTCAATTCAAAGCTTAAAAAAAATTGCTTCTGACTCACGTCATCAATCGACGATTAAAGAAACATGTTGTCTTGAATCTATTGTGCCACCTGCTATTTTTACATTGAATCAAAGTATGCTATGATATTTTATTCTATTTTCATTTTGTGTTCTAGAATTTATAGGATACGAATTCTATGCCATAACTACTACTACTACTTATACACAGTTGATAAAAAAAAACCTTTCGTTCAATATTAGCGTTAGTGTATGACATATGTAATTAATTCCCAGGTATAATCATCTATCTTTTAAATAATTCCAATATGAACATTATACGTCAAAATTAGAATGCACCGTTTCTCTTGATTGCATTGTATTCATTTATACATAATTATTTATGACAAGCCACTGATAAAATATGTTTTATTCGGGTATTTTATTGTCAAAAGTTATATTTATACATGAATTATGATAATAGACATAGGTGATATTGACAAGTTTAAAATGAATATCATGCAAATCAATGGTTCGTTTTTTTTATTTTTTTTTTATGAACATGTAATATTATTCAAAGAAAAATCAGTTGAATAAACTGTATGTGAATATGAAAAGCAAAAGTGGGTGATTCAACACATGACTACAAACAATGATGAAGGAATCAATCCATTACAGCAATGAAAGTAACACATAGAAGATTTTACTCAACTTTTATTCCTTACAGACATACATCAACGTACATTTTTTCATTAAAGTAGTTTTACTGCACAAAAGAAACTAAAGATGAATTAGCCTGAAACCTAATAGTCAGGCTAGAATAAAGTTTAATTACTATATTATTTTCTTTTCGTGTATACATCAGAAGGATAATGAATAAGCCATGGGGATCAGATTGGATGTTGAGATAAATTTATTTTTCATATTGTGAATTATATTGTTTTTTGTTTCTTATTGACGAATTCGAGATAATCTTTTTCTTTTAATGTCTCATTAAAATTTTATAAAAAAAAAACAAACTATACGTGACCAAAAATAAATGATGCCTTGATCGGATATGAAGACATTCAGGTGTTCGATAATGTTTTTCATCTCCGATGTTAATTAGAAATACAAGTTGTCTACGATACATTCATTCAGCTATCTTACAATTTCATATCATGTTTCATTCGCAGCGGAAGAAAGTTAATGGTGCAATATTCAACGATAACAGTAACAAACTTAAATATGCATGCTTAGCTTATGATTTTGATTCAATATCATTGATAAAGTAATTAATGTATTTGTTTTTTGTTAATATTTTAGTATGAAACTCTAAAAAAAGTATCATTAATGTGCATCTAGCCGTTTAGATTGTTTGACATACAGACTATGTATTCGTTGATTTTCTACTAGAAAACTAATTAAACCTTACAAATTCATACGAAGCTAGATAATTAAAACCAGTTTGTATTCCTTTTAACATATTCCAAACTGAAAAAGTGCATTTCTCGTTCTATATCAAATAATAAAAACAATGTATTCATTTTCAAATTATGAAACATCGAAAATAAATTCATTATAATTTAAAATAAATACTTTTTATGCTATTTGTATTTATATCATATGGATAGTGTATTTTGACAAGATTTAAAATCTACTATACACAAATAAAACGAGTATGATAAGAACATGTTACAACATCGATTCTATGTATGCCACTCAATCTAATGAACTAGAAAAAGAAATTACTTTTATATTAAATACTGATAAGATGATTAGTTTTTCTCGCATGACTAATGTATTTTTATTGCGTCAGTTGAATTGTAAAAACTGAAATAATAATTGATGATATTTATTTGATCTGGGTTTCATCAAAGTACTTCATAAGAATCGTCTTATAGTTGATTTATGTTATTTATACGTAGAAAATGAAATAATCTATATAAATCACATTGTATCAAAATATTTCCTTCAATATTCACGCTATCGTCGATTAATAATAAATATCTTACTTATCGTAGAACGGATAAATTCCGTACATTCTTTTCTTAGTAATTTGTTAATCATTTGACAAATTTACTTTGAGATCTGCTAAGATGCTAATGGAACAGTTAGAATAACTAGTTGTGCGAGTCTCTTAGATCAACCTTAAGTATATCTGAGGCAAAGAAAAAAATTTATCTTGCAGAATTCTTGATCTGATACAATATTTTTACTCTTCTTGTAATATAAACAATTTTCATATCTAATATTTTATTCATAAGTATATCTTTGTACTTGTTCTAACGATAGAAATCCTTACGATTTAAATCTAAAGAAGATGATCTTTTTTTTTCTACGAATATTAAGTAAGTAAAAATGTAATTTCTTTTTCTATTGTCAAAGTTAATAAATTGTTTATGTTAACCTATCGAACAATAAACATCACTTATCATTTACATCTTTGATGTGCATCAAGTGAATTCTTTTGTAGATACTGTTAAATCTTCTTTTAACGGGTAATTGAAGGTAGTATATCTTATAATATAGTGTAACATAACGAACAATTATTGGTAAGAAGATTGTACTAGTTGAAATACAAACAAAATAATACATATCAAATATCCATGATTGGAGTACATCAAAAAGTCATTTACATTCATGAGAATGTTTCGAATCGAACAAAATAGTAGTGACACCGTCGAAATGTTCTATTTGAAAACTTACATAAGCCCATGCCTAAACTTTACTTTACGATAGCATTTTAAATACAAAATTCATATCATAATAAATGTTAATAGATTAAGTACTTTGATTAACTTCAAATAGAAAGATAAGAATTTTAATCCCAGAGCTGTTCGATTTTCTTCTAATTATTATTCGACGTTTCTTTTATAATTAAATCCATTCCAAGAGCTAGTACTCCCAGGGTGTACAAACATTCGATTCTTTTTCAACAAGTATACTATGTTCGTTTTTTTTTTTATTAATTTGGCTCAAATTTCCTACGCAAATTCATTGATAACAGAAGACATACAGTCATATGCCGTCAACAACTGATAGTCTGTTTGACGAGTTAAAAAACTAGATAATAAACCGGAAATACTGCTGTTTCTTTAGAACAACACACACAGTATGGATTAATAAGAACTCGGTATTCATCACCTAGAAAAACGCCTTGACGAAATTAAATGAGTGATAGACAGAACAGTTGACAGATAAAGGAAATGTATATGTATAGATCAATATATATATATATATACATGTATATATATATATATTGAATAGATATTTTTCTCTTTCGTGTTCTTTAGTCTCTATCTAACAAGACGGTAGTAGAAGCTTCATCGAGAGTCGGCGGCCTATGGCATTTCTAAAAGAGGCTTATGCCATTATTCTGATAAATATTTCATAATTATTAGGAATCTGATAGGCGAAAAGGAGGAGAAGGAGGAGAGCAGAGGAAGATGAACTCACGAAAGAAAGAAGCTGAGAAAACGTTCACTATCGATGTGTGTGATGACATAGAAAAATACCTAATATTAGTCACACTAATTACGGTCACCAACTAATATCCACAAAATACTATTCGGTACTTTATTTACTGAATAGGAACAAAACAATAAAATCGCTTTTTGCCTTTATCTGTAACACAGTATTCATTTAATAAATACATTTCGTTAACGTCTCGATAATTTTTTGTGAGTATAATAGTATATGACTGACAGTAGCATATATAAGATGATGATCGTCGATTGTAAATTGATAAGACTTTTCTCGTCGGATGTTTTCTTTTCTACCACACTTTACATAAATGCAATTAGACATTTAGCTATTTCTCGTCAATGAAGCACCTTACTCTATGGTATCTTTCCCTATATTATAGATTTTTTAGGTTTTCTTTTTCTCTCATTTTCTTCTTCATTCTCTATTTCTAGCGGAAGAGAAACCCGAACAGGAGACGCATAATAAAAAGAGAGAGAAGGAGAAGATCTCTTTCTCCTTCGCTTTTTCAAAGCACGTATATCATCTATTCTTGCTTTTGTAGAAGTTTCGTTTCTCTCTCCACTCTCTCTCTCTCTCTCTCTCTCTGTGTGTCTCCTGGTTTCATTGTTTTCTGTTAAAAATAACAGAATAAAAAGAAAAGAAAACTTGACGCACATCTACACATACACATACAAAAGTATTTAATCGATCTATCTCATTCAAAATGAAATGTAATGATCTACATTTTCAATGATTGAAAAATTATTCATCTGTAACAAATCATTTGGGATATAAAAACAAAGGCCTAGTAGTTGCTCTCTTTTTCTATCATTATAGTCTTATAAATCATGTTGAATACAACACCAACCGGATGTAATAATCCTTCAATAATTTCAACTAATGTACGAGAGCCTTATCGCACAATTACATTAACTTTACTCCGTATTTATCCACTACTATTTATGTTTGTCGGTACAGCAGGTAATTTATTATCTGTCTATGTTGTATTACGTTCGAAATTACGGCGACATTCAACATTTATTTATTTGGCTTTTTTATCTATTATTGATCTTGCTGTTTTATATACATTTTGTGTTAATTTTATACTTCACGCTTGGTTTAATATTGATCTACAGCAAGTATCATTAATAGCATGTAAAATTTATTCATTTTCAATTTATTTTTTTCCTCAAGCAAGTGCATGGATATTAACTGCTGTTTCAATAGATCGTGTATTTGCCTTAACACGTAGTGTCCGAAAAACTCGGAACACATGTCAAACATATTCGATATTAATATGTATTTTTTTAATACTTCTTTTGCTCAATATACAATTTCTATTTTATGATAATACGTACTTGTTATCCTTACAAAAAAAACAAATAAATGAATTTAATTTATATAATCAAAGTCAAGAATTAATATTTCCATCGTCATCATCATCATCATCAATCTATCGAATTGTTGATACAGATATGGATATAAATGTTGTACAATGTTCATCAGAATACAGTGATGAATATCAAGAATTCTATCGTGATGTATGGGTTTATGTTGATGCTATTGTTAACGTTTATTTACCATTTACACTTATGTTTCTTTGTTCAACAATTATTTTTCTTAGTGTTTTACGTACGATGGGTGACGCACATAATTCAAATAAACGCTTGGTTGCAAGAAATCTAAGTACGATGTTACTATCGATCAATGCTATGTTCGTTATATTGACTGCACCGATTGTTTTTTATTTAATGTTCGAACAACGTACTTTAGCATTGGGAACTCATTTATGTGATACGAAAATAAAAGCGAAATATAAAATGATCAAACTACTTTTCATTATTTTGATGAACGCTAATCATACTGGTAATATTCTCGTCTATTGTTTAACAGGAACCGAGTTTCGTACACAATTATTTCATGTTTTACATACACTTGGATGTCGACAAAATAATAGTCTGATGGAAGGGCATTATTTATCCCGTCGTACAGGAACATTTAATGATGGTCGACGTTTATCAGCTATGGTTTTAAATAAAGATAGTGTACTTAATCAATCACAAACGTCAAGAACATCAAGTAGAAAACAATACCATCGAAATACTCCGCCATCAATACAGCAGAGAAATAAAATTAAAAAAGTAATTGAAATAATTCGGATATTCTTTTATTTGCTTTTTCTTTCTTTATCTTATATATTTATCAATAGAAAGGTGGAAGTGTTGATGATGATCAACCAGCTCCGATGTTCTTACAAGCACGAGAAGAAGCAAGATATACATTATCAACAAATAAATTGAGCAACAGACAATTAACAATAACAGCAAGCATTTAATGCACTGTGATGCATTCTTTCCTTGGAAATACATAATCATTTTCAAGATGAGCATAACAGAGCTATGGTTCGCTCGTAAAAGTAAAGAATAAAGTGAACTAGGGGTGGGCTTAACAACACTTCCGAATTCCCTTGATATACTCGACCCGCCACTACTAATTTCATTCTTAGTTACATGACGTATTTGTCTCGCTTCAATTTTCCGACATTTCTATAGACCAAATCGGTCTTAACGTCTGTATCTTCGAACTTTTGCATTATCGTTATATGATGACTGACATATCTTATATCACAGCAAGCAAGGATACTTTTGTAATAATATTTTTGTTATTTAATTTAAAAGATGAACACTAAACGACATGAACTAACAATAAAATGTCTAGTTTGTGTTTGGTGATGGATATGCATGAAATGGAATTTTATGTTTTGTTTGCCTCGTTTCATATTAAGTCTCATATTTACATGATACTCTTGAGACTCGTTCCTAGTCAGTTTCAGTTTATTGATTTTTTTTCCATCATTATTGTTTATGTTCATTTTCTATGATGCTTGTGTTTTTTTGCGTATACAATTCATCGCATGAATGTGCATCGTTCAATGAACACAACAAAAATAAATTTTAAGAGAACATTTTTTATGAGAAATTCTTTATCGTTTAAATATTCTATCGAATAGAAATATTCATCTGTGTATATATTCAAACAACATATAAATTGTTTTTCTTTATCTCATCAGATAAACTAAACAAATTATAATTATTATTCTAGAATTGAACTAAATAATTGAGGAATGATGAATTATTAATTTGATATATTCATTTTTTTTCTCGTTAATACTATGTACTTTTTGATTTATCTTGTTAAATACCATTAGAGTTTCCATTATTTCATTTTGCTTCTTGTTTTAATTTTCTCCTTTTCGTCTAGTGCGAAGAATTAGCGTTTAGGATGCCACGTTGAAAATAACCCGGTCTTTACCATAACCGTCCTACTGTTTTATACTGACCGGATTTGTCTTATATTTGTTTATACCGGCAGCATTAAGCGAATACAGGCTAATGCCAGTGAATACGGGTTGGAACAGGTTACTGGCATGAAACAGTGAAACGTAATTCACCGTCACAATTGCATCCCTATTAGTGTTAGAATTTTGCTTGGTGACTGATGAAATCAAGGAATAAATAAAATAGACGAATACGATGTTATTTTCTCACATTTTAAGAAAGGACAGTGATTGTATTCAAATAATTATCTGTAAGAATGAATGACACAATGTTGAAACATACAGTTCTAAATCAGATGACTTCCTTTTAACAACAATTGATTCAGCAAGCCTTTCAAGTAGATATGATTTTATTCAACAGAAATCAAAAATATTCACAAAGTTAATTACGAGAATAAAGTTTAGAGAAAAAAGACTACATGAATCAAAGGATTGGAAAAGAAAAATGACTTAACATTAAAATGCATAGACACATGTGTAATATCAACCGCTGGATTATTACTTTCTAATAAGAAAAATTAGAAATAGTAGAAGAGATTAAACAAGATCAGAATACACATGTACATTATACAGATTGACAAGCAAGTATATATTACATGAAGTACGTGTCACAAGAAATGGTTTTAATACCTGAGACAAAAAGAAAAATAAACAGAACAACAACACAATATAGACACTATATAGTTATTCTCTTGTTTCTCTTGAAGTTGAATAAAAATTTCTAGTTTTTGTTTTTTCAAAGCACAACTTTAAGTTTCATAATTTTTCATTATCACACATAGGAAACAATGTGATCTCTATAATTGATGTATATGTGTCAGTTACTATCTGAAAATCTATTAAATTAATACATCAATCAGTTTAATTATTTCTTTCGATAACTTCGTCAGACATAGATCTAGACGACAATTACATCTGATAGTACCTTTCTTGGATAAAAATACATCATCAATTATCGGTAATTAAAACGAGAAAGCCGATACGTAAGGAAAAGAAAAAACCTACAATGACGAACAGCTTTTCTTTCATTTGTTACACGTCTCTATACTACTAGAAAAGTCAATGGCATCGATAAATTACTTATCGTTACATGCTGTGAGTGCTTTTACCGACTTCATGGTGACTGTCACTCTAACATGCTTATAGAATTCAGTTACGCCCAGTTATTTGATGGTTAAATTGAAAATTGCTTATCGTCATCATCGCATGTGTTTTCTTTTATCTACGTATTCAATTTTTACAGATATCAACTCTATTCTTCGATGAAAAGGATTATTTTATTTTTTACACTACAGAGTAATTATATTTATTTCTGATGTTTCAAATAAACTGACAAATGATCGTTTATGTCCTAAATTTAAAACTCAAGTAGTCGTACTTTTATTAGAAACAATAGAATTCCAAGATCAACTTCAATATACATGCATACATATTTACAAGAAATGAGTCATTCATTCAGGTTTCTTTTTTTGTTTCTATTTACAATTTGAGACAAAACAAAAGTAAAAATGAAAATAAATAATTAAAATGATTTTTCTGTTATTTTTTTTATCTATACATAGATCAGATTCATTAGGATTTGATATTTTTCTACATAATGTTTAAAAAATCCGCCAGAAAATAAAACTTCAATAACTAGCTTTCCAACTGTATCATAGATTTACATACTAAAATTACGATTGAATTACCGTACTCTATAAACTCTTGTTTTAAATAGTTAAAATAAAAATCTGCTTACTAATTTGCCATGCTTTATATCATGTATGAGTCTGACAATAGACAAGCAAAGTTGTCAATCAATAGAAATGTTAAATCTACATTTTAGCAAACATTTTTCTCAATCTTTCATTCTATGAAACTAATGTTGATAGAATCGATTGATCATCAATCAGCTGCATGACTTAGAGTAATCGAACTCAAGAAAAATTTTATAAATTTGATGTTGTTAGTAAAGATAATTTGATATTGATTCTTTCAAATGTAATCAAAGCTTGTTAAACAAAATGTTGAATACCGACTGAGTTTTATCTCGACATTTTGTTTCAGAAAAGTAAACATCGATTTTGACAGGTACATTTACACAGTATGTGGAAAGCAAAGACACAAAGTACTAAGTAAAGAGTCTATGTAAACTTCGTATGAGAAACAATTTTATACTGTATAAAACACTCAATAAAAATAAATAATTCAACAAAATTCAAGTTCCTCGGAGTTCTACGATATTAGATATTCATTTTTTTTTCCCATTTATACTGTTCCTTTCATACATGATTCAAAAAGCTCTAGAGTTGTATCGCTTGACGTCATGCATAAGAGATGAAGCCTTCAGCATACTTAGAAAGAAGCCTCCTTTCGGAAAAAAAAACTCAAAACAATGTCGTCATTCAACTATTTAAAGACATGTGACTTGTATGCTACACGTCATTAGAAGAAAAATCTATGTTTCTAGACTATGAAATAAAATTTCTTTTCTCCAAAGCTCACTTATGATGTTCGTTATTGCTCGAAAGTTATTTACGTTGTTTTTTTCTTTCCGACGGATTTTTAAAAAGTATTATGCACAAGTGTAAATACAAACATATACTACAATACATGAATTTAAATAATTATAACAACAATATGATTATGACTCTTTTTCTATCTCCATCACTCTTAGATTGTTGACAGAATTATTTAATATATCACGGAAAATTCCTATTAAACTTTCAAGTCCAAGTAAATAACCTTTATCAGGACCTGAATGATAATTTGATAATTCATTATTTGTTGTTGTACCTTGAATTGTATGTGCAAAATCAATCATACGTACATCGATGAGTGTCGATTGTAACGAACCATCGTATACAATCAATAGACTTCCACTATAAAAACGATATTTAACTAAAGAATTTATTATAAAATGTAACGATTCTAATCGTTTGATTATAGCTGGTATGACATCAAATCTTTGTGTACAGCCATTATCAAAGTATTCAACTAAGGATGAACGAAATTCATCAATAGTAAACATTCGACCACGATATTTATCTGTAAATTTATATCGATCACTAGCAGTTTGATAAACCTATTTAATACAAGAATTCAACGTATGTATACATATTTATGCTCTTAATTATAATCAAATGACCTGCATTCCACATAAACGAACACCCAATTTTGAAGATGTTGATAATTCACATTTTCGTATTTTTGATTGACGTTTCTTATCGGAATCAATATCGGCATGCTGCCGTTTACCCATTTTTAAATCAAGTATGCAAGGATTGTTAAAACGAGCTGTTACATTTTCCAGCAAGATATATTCTAAAAGCATGTAGAAATTCTTATTTATTTTTCTAAAAGAATCGCTTGTTTATGAGTTTGATGATAGTTTCTTTTCTTTTATCATGAAGGTTTACTTTAATCATTGATCTATAGGTTTCGTTATTCTATTTAATCGTTCCTCTTTCTTTTTATTTCATGTAATCCGTTATCTAAAATTATATATTGTCGTAGTTCTCAAATGTCTGCTAAGTAAATGTAGGCACGTGGAGTTTTGGTGAAAGTATCATTAGGAAATCTACTGAGACACTACGAATGAGATCATCCAGTTATTAATCTAGACAAAGAAATCACATTAGTATGCCATTAATATCAAGATTTGGAAGAACTTCTGCAGGGCGTGTTGGTTACGTAATTTAAATAAGCATATGAAGTATCCGCCTTCCTATCATAGATTTCATCTAGATAAAAAAAAATAACTCTTAATTTCCTAATTTAGACTAAACAGACATTGATGGGGCGGATTCTAATCGAAAGGGCAACTTTCTAATCTTGAAAGATTGTTCTTACACTGTTCCGATGCTAAAATACCAAGCTAAGGTGGTCAAAAATTCATTAATATTCACCAAAACGTCTGTAATCATGCTCCTGGATCATGAGACTCATCTCTTTGTTTGGTTCTTCGAAGTGCAAAGCATTTAAGATCTCAGTCATTACATCTATTGAAAACTTCGATTTTTTTACTTGATATTACAAATCATAAATAGTTACATAACGTACCTTAGAATCGGTGGGGGGGGGGGAGCATCGAGTGGATCGGGGGTGGGGGGCGAGGGCAAGTCATAGCATTTCAGTCAATAGAAATCGAATAGCTTTCTATGACGTCTTGTTTTTCAGACTGTCTTATTCAATTAATTAATTCATTATCGACGCTGAAAAGCTCTCATTCGTAAGATATTTCTATGATTTCCTTTTTTCATAGATGATTGCTTTATTTACACAGAGAAAGAACAACATAACATCTTAGATTCTTCTTACTTTGTGAAAGAGTAACATTTTCATCCCCAACCAATTGTTGATGTAATATTTCTGCTTGTTTTTTACATAGTTGCAAAGTCCATGGATTGATCGTCGACATGGTAGTTTTGCCTCGTTCATAATTAACAATATCAATCCCTAAACTATTCGAATAGTCAATTGAACCATCTTTTGAACAACATAATCTGAAAATATGTACATAGAAGAACGTTTATTTTTTAAATAAAAAGATATAAAAACCACTTTTTTTCTATTGATACGAACTGTACTAATTTTCTAAGCATATTTTCTGATGATTGTTGATCATTTGTTACAGATGCATCTTGTTCATTTGCTGTAGAATTACTTTCTAATGAATTAGTTTGTCGTCGAGCAACAGGTTTTATATAGCCAGATTCATCCTCAGAGTATTGTACCGTAATAATGCCTATTACAAATGCAAGACGAAACGATTTTTAACATAGAATGTAAAATATTAAAAACAAAAGAAATCTCTCTCAACCTTGAAACTCAGGTGCAAATTTTTTTAATGGATCAGGTATCGATTGGTAAAAATCCAATTCAGGTGGTGCAAGCAATTTACAGATTGTATTTTTATCATATTGAAACATTGATGAATGACCGCCAACCTATAGAAATAGAAGTTAAAATATTCTTTTAAATAAATCAACTCTCTTGGTTCTTCGTACTTGATGAATAAAAGGCGATAATTGTACCAATGTTGATTGGCTATATTCAGAATCGTTTATTCGACTCATTGATATCAACAAATATTTCAATACACAACTGATTCAAATGCAAATACATAGACAAATGAAAAAGATTTGTCTAAAAGCAGAGAGAAAATAAAATAATACAAAAACAATAATAAAACAAAATAGCAGCTGACTATTTTTCTGCACTTTTTTTTCGAGATAATATCGTATGATTTCGTTGCGTTGTTTTTCTTCAAAAAGTATCTGGAAAAGCAAATAACTAAAAAGGCAACACGGGCAGTAACGCATTTGAATAGACTCTCTAATTTGTTGTTTTTATAATATTACGTATCTTAAGTAATGATAAAAAAATCATCATGTGATGTTCTCATTGCTTTATTTCATTCATCATTTTAAATATGCAGTGTATTTGTCAATACGCGTCATAAAATAAATACGTAATAGACGATTGTTACTATACCCCTCTGCCCCCAAGACTTAATGATTTGGCTCTTTTATAGATGAAATACGAAAGAAAAAAAACATAAATTCAATGATGATATGTAGTAATACAATATTAACCTTAGTCGTGAAATGTTTTCACCTTTGCACTGTAGATTGTTACACTTTTGCTTTTCATGTAAAAACAAAAACGAATAGAGGTTATCTGTAAGCAGTGTAAAAAAATAAATACTGTTCGGAATAAATCAACCAAAAGGTTCTACACTCGTGTGTAGAAGTACATATATGTTTTCTAGGCAATCTATTCATTTATTAACAAACATAAATGATTCTCTGAGTCGACAGATTGAAATGCGTAAAATTTGTAAATAAAACAAAGTTGATGAAACATGAGTCACAAGAAGAAAGCGTTTATTCTCTTCTATGCATTTTATCGTTCGAGTATAGTAATCAGCTGGCACAAAATGATTTCCTACGAATGCTATATGAACTATTCTTTTCTTTTTGTTTCCTTTAGCATTTGTGTATTGTATTGATAATTATTACATCTATGTATACATGTATCTGTCAAACGAGAGCCAATCATATTTTAATCATCACACGGTAGAGGTTTTTACTAAGCAATACTATTTTCTTATGGCGTCTATATTTATTTATCCATTAAATTCATATTTTACATATGAACAATGCGAACACTTTATTTCTTTGAATTGTTTTCTCATTCGGATCGATTTACTTATCGTACAGAAATCATAACAAATGCATCCATCTTTTTTATGTCATGTACGACATTAGCATTATTATCACCATTTTTATTAACATATTATACGGGTGACTTTTGGCCGAGCGAATCTATCCATAGTGAACAACCGCGTATTAATAATCGAACAAAATATATTATTATTGCAGATAGTGATGATATTGTCAACCGTCGATTTTTTCTATCATCTTATTCAACGTTAAACAGAAATTTTTACCAAAGTCTTATCACAGGAGATTCAATTTCATCAGCATATGATGTTGATGGTGATGGTTTATTAGATCAATTTTTTATATCGTTTGATTTATTATTTCCACTAACGACTACTATTATTCGTAGTATTAATATTTGGTTAATATTTCAATATGAATTAGTTAATAAACAACATATTACTATGGAAACGATGGCACTTGTTAGCATTGTTCCACCCTATGCACTTTCGTTAGATTCAAATAAAAATATAACTGTTTACGGTCAATTATTATTCGAACAGCGACAGGCAATAAAAAGTTCTGGCAGTGATTCGACCTATAATACTTCAATTATTGATACAACAAGTTCATCATCGATACCGGATCTTGATTCTATTCTTGATGGGTATTTTTCACGAAGATATTACACATCTTATGAAACACAATACACATGGATAACACCTCGAACAACAGATGATACTAATATATTAACAGTCAATGTTGTTGTTAATAATGGAAGACAAGCGATTCGATATACACCTGGATTTTGGCAAAACTTTAAATGGGGCTGGATACAATACGTATGCGTACTCGTGCCATTTATGATTGTATTTAATCGATTACAATTATTTGCTTTTTCAAATAATCTTGTAAGAACAATATCTCCACTAGAGTACCATCGACATAAAGCCTGAATGGAAGCATGTCAGCGATTTCCGCTTTCTTTTGTTGTATTTGAATTTTTTTTTGGTTTGAAGTTTTTTATTTGCAAAAATTACAATTTATGAATTCGAAAATCAATGTAGACTTTTAAGATACATGTATAAATTAGAATTCTACCAATAGGAAAGTACCTTTTGATTTGACTGGTACTAGTATGTACCGATTTCTAGTATATGATATCCAAGATCGTACTGATGTCGAACGTTTTCTTTTGCATCGACAACAGTGTTACTTACTGTTCTTGGTATTAGTAGGTTTTAACAGCTGTTCAAATTAAATTCTATTCGAACTCGAATAATGAATTCAAAATCGATGGATGTGTGGATGTGGGATACATAAAACTAGTGTCTCACAGCTGAAATGCGGCCATACACTGACAGAATAACAGTTATTTTAAAGTTAACGAATTTTACAATAGGATGTTGCAACGTTTTTTCTTGTCTAATGTCTTTAATGAAGATGAAATGAAAACTAGTTGTTTGAGTGTGGTTGTTTCATTGAACATTTCATGACATGGATTACATCTATAACATAACTAGGCTCATTCATACAAGTCTCCATACATAGTACACACCACTCTCATGGATATGAAAAGTAAAGAGTTGTACTCTTCTCAATATACCCTGTACCGTCAAATCAGATCTGTCTACATATTACAAGACAAGAAGTAATATTACAGACGTGAAAAACGCTTCTTGATCGAATCAAGTTTGTAGATCTCATCACATTCGCCTTGACAAGACCTAGTTTGCGTTCATGCTACTTTAAACATATGACCAGATTCTCGATAGGAAGATACGGCTATATCGGTCGTGTCGAACAATGTATTACAGGAATCTTGCAGTTCTCAAACAACATGGCAGGTGAATTCCGTTCTTAATGACGTGATAGATATTGTCTAAAAATATTCTTCTTCATCACTTTTGTATGTAGATTTCGAGAATAGGACAGTTGGAGTCGTATTGGAAATGTTAGATTTTTAGAGAAACTCCTCTTTGAGTACATCAGTAAGGATGTACAGTAAATCTTATCATGTCCTATGATAGAATATTTGATTTTAGTGATCAAACCGAATATGTATACTATGTAGTACAAAAAAAGATTTTTTCTTCCAACAAAACCGAATCGGGTTGAGCAAGGGCTCATTCGATAGAATATGTTAAATTATGTCAGACCGATTTTCGGAGAGTTCTACAATAGTCATATCTTGATAATTTATCACCAAACATAAACGAGAAAATGATTGAATGAAATATCATTTTTCTTTTGGGTTAGAATAAATCTAACGAATCCAGTATCATGTAGCATGATAAATTTCGGAAAAATCCTCATACTTTCATTGCCCATTGAATGTATGAATGGATTAGATTTAAAGTGTAGAATCGATTCAAAGTAGTGTCGTTAAATTAGCATTAATAATAAAGTTTTGATGTAAACAATATTAATAAGATTATATTACTCGATGAAACAACAAATGAAGAGAAACACTTTCATGAAGTACTCGACTGTGTTCGAAGATATACAGCTTATCATTGCTATTATCATCAAATCGGTACTCAGGTTCTTGATCATAGTCACATTCAAGAATACAATCTAGAAAATAAACTTTATATCATGATGAACATTTATGATGTTGACGAAAAATTTTAAAAAAACTACCTCATTTACGAATATTATGAATACGTTTCTATGTGTCTACTGATTTGTTGGAAAAAAATCAGTAAATAAGTATTCTTGAAAGTAGAGAATATCAATGACTCAACATAAGCACAACACCTATGATTGTTACTAAATATGAATCGAAAATAGTTTACAATGACATCAATGGTTAGCGATTGTTAAAATATGAAGTAGTATCTATTGTGCAAAAATCAATGGCATATTCACATTGAACGTATGTTACGTGAAAAATACAGAGTTTAAGTAGAATTTTCTTATCGATAATTTTAATTTGAAGAGAATATAAACAAACTAGATTTGAAAATAGAGAAGTTGTTCAATCATATTTTGTTTTCTCGTGCATAATGTATCTGCATTATATTTGATAACAATGATGAACCATTTCGAAATGACATTGTTTCGGATTGTATACAAATAGCAACCATAGATAATGATCTAAAATGAATTCAATAAGGTTAAATGAGGAGCAGGTGGATTAGATCCAAGTAGGTAACTTTTCAAGAAATAGAATAAAGTGAATAGAAAACTTGCTGAATATTTTTCTGAAGAGAAAATTTCATCAAGCAAAACTTTTAAATAGTAATTATTGCTTATTTTTTAAAAATGACAACATATACAACAATTATTAAAGAATACGACATTGATTATTTCATTGAATATACAAGTATTCAAATTAAAAATAGATAGTAAAAGTCATAGACTTGTTCTAGTAAAAATGTAGGTGTTCCATGGGCAAACAGTCTTAGTTCGATATTTATTACAAACATAGGTGATTCATGGTGATTAAGCATGTAACAAACCCAAACGTTCGGGTTCAGATTCGTTACAGGCGGAATGATGATTGTAAGTATTGGTAAACTACGGAAGACTTTCTAAGTTTTCGAATGTATGAATTATCAATTTAGACAGTTCGGAGTCAGTGGCACATAAATCTCATGTTTACAAAGAATCTGATTTTAAAATCATTCAATAATCTTTCAGATATGTTCAATTGAACTGTTTATCGATATGGTGTGATGGGTGTCGACAATATATATTTATTATAGAAATATCTAATGAACTTTTAGCTGTAGAAATCAGTATTCATACAAATCTTGAAATACATACTAATGATTGTCCAACAAATGCACATGTGAATAAAACTGCAAGAATCAATCATTGATTCGTACTAGTGACAAAATTATTTGTATACGATTTGTTAACAATAGAGAGCGTTCATAGCGAAGAAATATTTTGTCAGCAAAATCGAAATCTTTGCTTTTTGAATAACACCATCCGTTAATTAAAAATAAATTTGATCATTGAATCGATTTGTTTCACAACTTGGATCTGTCATTTGGAACAACAGATTAATCATCGGTAGTATATTCATTCGTATGATCCATTTACATGATCATGGTACTGCATCAGTTATTATTCAAGTTGCAAATTGGTCTGTCAGAGGTTTATGTTATATAAATAGGAAATCTATTGAACAAATATGTTACTAGTGAAAATGATATTGATATTAGAAAAAAATGACGCATGGTAACAAGGAAAGGTGAAGCTTATAGTTATATTCGAGATTTTAGTCAAATTTTATATCAATAACAGTTGATTCAGAAAGACCTTTTTGCCATACATATTATATCAGTTTGCCAAATTTTGATAAAACAGTACGCATACTATTGCTTTAGGAGGGTATAATTATTTTTATTTGACAACAAGAACTAAAAATAAACAATCTAGATTGAATATATAGAATCGAAAATGCATAACAGTAGTTATACAATCATCATATGCTACAGTACGCGAAGAATTTTGGGAATCCATGACAGATAATTGAGAGGATTAAATTTTTCAATGTAACGATTCAATTGTTCATCTTTTGATTTCTATGTATTTGAATGCTATTGGTGTAAATATGCAAGACTTTTTTAATGAATTCAATTCAAAGTGATTGAAGTCTCCCAGTATACATTGAACAAAATGAAATAGATCGCATACTAAGAAAATGACAGAAAAAAATCATCGTTGGGATAATTAAATCGAGGTGTATGTATCGACGAAACAAATGGACGCTTTGAAAAACGATTGAGTAATAAAATAGTTTAAAAATAACTTATTCGTGAAATGCCGAAAAAGGAATGCAAATAAAATTGTAATTAAAAACAAACCATTGATTTGCTCTGAAAATTTTAGTGAAACACAAACAAGTTATATTGAAAAAGATCAATATCAATACTTCCACAGGTCACTTTAATGGAGTTGCAGACATGACGGAAGGATATCTTTTAAAGATACATCTTTGTTTACTAGCTGATGTTATTGTAGAAAGTGGAAAGCTTCTTGAAGAAAATAACTTAGAAATAGGTGAGTGTATTCAACCAAGAGGACAAATATATATTTTCCACTTCATAACCGATATAATGAACGAGTGGTAGTAGGAATCAATCAATGTGAGAACAAATTCTATCCATATGTATTGATTCTTAGATGCAAGTAATTATAGTTGACAATAGAAAATTCCCGATATCCATTTTTGCATTTTGTAATTCTAGACAAAAGACTAGACGAAGGAACGATTCCATCGACCAGTTATGTGCTAATCAGCATATCATGTTCATATTCTCCAGACTTCGTATAAAAAATAAGCGTAAAATTATGTATATCAATACTAGCCAAGGGAAAAATATTACTAAAACCGATGATACAAATCAATTATGGATCAGTTACTATAGCTAAACATATATCCCACGCAGCACATCATAGTTATGATTACTACTAACTTGACAAAAGTGAGATATTTGACGAACTGAATGTTCATAATAGCTATGGAGCGCATCTCGTTGATAAGTATCCGATATTATAATATAATTACGTATATTTTCAAGATAAAGAACTTTTACGAAAGCCATTCTTATTTCTAACTGGATTCGATGTAATTAAATAAAATAGGCAATCATCATATCTATGCGATGAAAGACGAACCTGGTTATTATGATGCTGAATACCCTACTATATATATATGTATCTTACGACAACTTAAACCATTATGTTTTGATCCTTTGGTGATAACGACATGTATCGATGATTAAGCTTGTATAATCATACACGTTGACAGTTACAGATCATGCTCTCAACTTTGTATAGTTATACTTGTCGTCATTTTTTCTTGAATTTAAAGTTAACAAAGCTGGTAAAAAACGAAATTAACTATGGTTCTCCATGTTTACCGAAATCATGTCACTCCATTTCTGTATTACACATGTAAATATGACGAACAATCGTAAGTTTTCTATTCAACACCCTGTACGAATGATAATTCCGGATAAAGAAAGCATTCGATATATTCTTCTCCATTTTGTTTCATTGAATCAACTTTTCAGGTGACATTGGATTTCATTTGCATAGATCTGCACGATATGCATAGAAAATCTAATGGCATGATTTTAGGAGTAATATAGAAAAGTGTTCAAAGCATTGAAGTTGCTGTTTTTGATTGAGATGACATTTTGTCGTGTTTTGTGTTATGTACTGTACTTACCGATGTTCCCAATCATACTTATTTGATGAGAATGCTTGCATTCAACTTTCTTCATTGTTTCATGATTTTACTACAATGTCTAATGTGTTTCTTCTCTAGTGGTTTTTTTTCCATAGAACAAAACGATCAATCAATTGAAACGTTGAAGGTTGAAGATTTCTTTCTTTTTTAGATGATCATGCATAGCATAGATTATCTTGTTATTGTTCTAAAATTATTCTTTTCAAATCAACAATTCAAAGTCAGGTGTTCAGAATTTATATTTAAAAAAACATGTTATCTTCAATAGAACATGTGACATTCAATACATAATAGTTTTTAAATGAATATAAAATACAGAACGTAAAAAAAGATAACAAGTTACGACAACAGTGAGTATCTATTACATAATAAATGTGTCATACTCTTTGGTAAAACATACAACATATTCACGTTATGACAAATCTATATATTTCTATGGACAACACGAATCTTTTACTGTGTATAGTGCATATGAGTCCGTTCTCTCTTTGAATAATAGAACGATGTTATACATGTTTGTTCTGTAGCGAAACTTATGTTTATTTATTTATTTAAAATATCAAATGAGCTTATGTAGGTGTTTTATTTTACACAGGTGTTTTGACGTACGTATGTACACATTTGTATTCATTCATATCAAGTATAAGAACAATAAAACCCATGAGAAAAAATGTCATATGAGCTTAGCAATACGTTACTATCCATGTTCGATTTTGTCCTTGTTTCTAATACATAAATCAACAGTTTGTGATAGATTTCATTCATTTTAAAGCATCTATCTTCGATAATATTCAGTTGGTTTAATTGATTTTCTATCCGATAATATTGATTCGTAGTCAATACTTTCACGTCTACTGCTATTAATTGAATTTTCTTCATAATTACGTACAAAAGCTCGTGCAACTAGCCCATCGTGACCTGGATTTACTTCATAATTATCATTTTCTTCTTTTTCTTCGATATCATTAATATGATACTTCTGTTGATTCGAATGATTTCGATGTAATAATGAATGATTATGCATTTGTTGTCGTCGAACGATAGTATCGCATACAGAACAACGATCGGATGCATTCTCTGGTAGATCATTTAGTCGTTTTTGTCCAGAACGATATGTTTCGTAGAAAATTTTTGCCAATAAATCAGCCAATAAACGTGATTGTTTGCTTGTTTTACAAAGTACAACATGACATTCCAGTTCCTCGGAATATTGTGAACGAGCGATCCATGCAAATATACGACGATGCAATGGTTCGGCAGCACAGTATGATATATTTTCTATTGTATCACACCAAACACTTTTATATGTTCCATTTGCTATTTCCTCATATACACATAAACCAAAACGATCTATTGATATCGCGGAACGATTATAAAGTTTTCCTTTTCTAGAACGCTTCAAAACTGAACGAACAGGTTCCTAAAATAGCAGACAATTGTCTAATTCCATCAAAATGTATAAAAACGCATTCACTTACAATGGCAATGCCAATTCCACGAGCATATAATGAATTCTCTTTACCTAAATATTTAACTGATTGAAGAGAATCTTCATTTCGAAGTTCACTTTCATACATTTCTCTAAGACTGACACAACGATGATGCACGTTTTTTCTTCTTTCATCAACCTTTAATCATTGAATGTCTTATTACGTGGCCTTTAGATTACTTTCTTTTTTTTTTCTTTTCATTGATCCTAAAGTAAAGCTTCTTTCGAGGAAATCAAACAAGTGATGATGATGATGATGATGATGATGATGCAAAGACAGAAAACAAACGAAAAGAAGAAATGTATGTAAAGATTTTGAAATTAAAATAGAGAAGAAAGCGGGAAGAAAGATACATAAGAGGCGCGCACAAGGCTATTTAACTTCATAGTATATATATGTATTGGTGTGTACACTAGTGAATGATCATGACGGATGATCGATGAAATTCTGTTTTCGTGCTCAATTACGAAATAAACATCAATTTAAAAAATATAAAAAATCATCATATGTTGTCAATCTATTTAATCATCATGAAAATCATGAACAAGAAAAACAGGTGGAAATGCCAATAAATGAATGTAATCAATTATCAAATAATATGACACATACAACTGATGGTAGTGGTGATGATCGAGGAAACTATATAAAACAAATACCAACACCTGTTGATGAACTACAAATAGCGAATGCACAAGATAAAGTTGATAGATTAATGAATATTATAACAAATTCATATGAAAAAACCCTAGTTAGAAACCTTCGTCTTGAAGAACTTGACATGAGATCGACAGATTTGTTTCGTGATGCTGAAAAAATGAAAAATATGGCACATAAAATGCATGATAAATTCTATTGGGCGGATAGTAAGTTAAATTGAAGAATAAACAAACATAGCATAGTTCTTAAATGCTTGTTTTTCTTTTCTTTTGAATAAGTCTTGATTTGTCACTATCGAATTCTTAAAATTATATAGATCTGAGAGTATTATCTTCAAATGAGATCCTAATTCAATATAATATCGTCTTTATCAAAATATTCTTTTTTGGACATCTATCGATATCTCGTTGTTGAAGGAACATAGTTTTGAGTTGCATGAATCAAATTTTAATTTTCTAGTTCATCTTTAATCTTTTGAAACGAAAAACATGAATACTGATACAATTTCTTTTCGACGAGAATCCGTTTGGTTCAATATTGAAACTCAATCTGTTGACGTTGACAAATTATTTCTTCTGCGCTATCGTACTATTGTTTTTTACAAAGGCAAAACTAAAAATGTTCTTTAGTTCAATTCACAATAATATTTACATATGAAAGTGAACTTTACATTTTGACCACAATTAACCATAATGTGACATGACATTTAACTTTGATCGAGAAACTGACTTTAAAAAAGTGTTTACATTGTATTGATTTAATGAATCATATATACTCTGTTAGTCTCTGTTTTGTGATGACTGCACACTTACCATTTGTCTAGAAAATGTGATGAGT
Source organism: Rotaria macrura (assembly GCA_900239685.1). Lineage (NCBI taxonomy): Eukaryota > Metazoa > Rotifera > Eurotatoria > Philodinida > Philodinidae > Rotaria > Rotaria macrura. Next base: position 35,530 of record OENT01000502.1, on the reverse strand, counting down.
TTACATCAATTTTAGCCAGATGAATTTACTAACTACGCAACTCGAATTCTATACGTTTGTTGCACTCATCTGAGCTAACTACTTTATACTCCTTTTAGAACATGCTGTGTGATAAAGTAGCAGAGTTCTGTCTATTCTTATCTCATGTTGTGAGATTCTACACAGTTAGTTTGTATGGAAAATATGTGCTGTTTTGATACTTGGGATTACAAATGATATCGAATACCTTTCAATGCCATACCATCCTGTTGAGCACTGTCATTTAATGTAAGTGCACACGATTAATGATTTTCGAATGTAAAAGGTTTTCATAGAACTAGAGTATTTATTAAAATCAAGGAGCAAAACAAAGATACAGTTGAAAATTTTGAACCAAGGGTAAAAATTTTGATCTTCTGAGCATTGAACAATCCTTGATATTTCTTGAAATACGATTGTTTCAGAGACACATAGTTAAGACTCGAAAAAAATGAAGTAATGTTGATTTTCTATCTAGCAGCTGTTACAATATGTAAAGTATTTAGCAGAATTATTTCTAATTTTAAGGTATCATTCTTATTCACACTATCAGTAACGTTGTTTCTATTCATAAGAAAAAGTATGAAATAAGTACAATCAAATAAATGTCCTACCAGATTTCAGTGATAGTTTACTCTCATATCATATTGAGAATAAAACTGATGAATTGAGCAGTACTTGAGTATAAGCAAAATTTTCTACAGAATGTTTTCGTCATTCAAAGGGGCTGCTGTTAGTGCCAAACCTATAATATATATGCTTCTAACTATATACTATAATTACATTTTCCTATCTGTAATCATCTTTCTACTCGAAAATAAAACGAACTTATTCTAATCGATTTATTTAGAATATTGTTTGGTTGTGATCATTGCATCAATATCAGCCATTTTACTTGGTAGTCTTCTTGCTCTTATATTCATACCAAAAATGACTGGCAAATGAAATCTATTAAATCTCTTACGTTGTGTTATTGTTCACTTTTTTTCTATTATGCTTGCATGAGCTTTTGCTCATCATGTCTGTGTCAATTCAGATACAAGATTTTCTTTTTATTGTGAAAAGAAGGAAAAAAAAGAAGGAAAAATTCATGAAATAAATAAATAGTTCTTGTTAATCAGTTTGTTGATTGGTCATAGTTGATATTAACGTTTCTTTAAGTTGATCATACGTCTCCCGTTGTTCTTCGGTTATAGTCTCTTCATCGATTGCATTAAGTAAATCGAGACTTGTTCGATCACGCTACATTAAATAATATTCATATTAATGTATGTCATCGATACGATTTTCTTTTACTTACAATGTCTTTAACAAGTGCCAATGATGGGTATTTTTGTAAAAGATTTAATCCTATACTGAATTGACGATTTTCGATAGCATCATGTAGTGATGATGAACCTTCAGAATCTCGATAAAGTGCAATATTTTTACGATCGGATATCATTGTATCAACTGTTTCTGTGTCACCATCCTTAATTGCTTGATGTAACTGTTTAATTTTTTCCTAAAAAAAAACGCAAAAGTGTTCTTAATGCAACATATGGGAACTTAACATGTATATATAGTTTCATCTCATCGAATTCAGAGAATAACTGTTCAATATGCTTTCAAGTGTGACTATAGAAATGGAATAAAATTTAACTGTACTGATTCAAACTAGACGATGCATGCACTAGTGTCTATTAGTAGCGAGCGGACGAATGTTTGTTGTAGTTTGTGAAGGATCCTCATCAGTATCAACTGCAGCCTTAAGAAGTAAAAAAATCTATCTTGTATTCTTCCAAATGTTGTGTTAATTGAAATTTCATATAAAGAAAACATGAACCAACTGAAAAAAAAGAACAAGTCACTTACTAATAACTGAGGAATTTCGTTATTGATAAAGTCACTTGTATCTTCATCAGTTTCCTCATTGGTTTTCAATAGGTTAGTTATTTCTGTATAACCACATAAAAGCAAATCATTTATTGCTTTTGTATTTCCATTTCCAAGTAGAAGAATACAAAAATTATCTAGATTAAAAAAAGTTGACATTTTTGTTTGAGAACAAAATCGAACTGATATTAACCAATTTGATCAACGTTTTCTTGAAGACCAGCATCCAGTGCGACATCTCTTGGTGTTTTTCCTTCAGCATTACGCGATGCAATTGAATGATAGTTATCTCGAAGTAATGCCGACAGATTAGCATCTAAAATGTGTCTCGTTAATAATGAAAGCTTTAGTATTGTTTATTTTTATACACTAACTTTTCATAGCAGCTTGTCGGTGAAGTTCTGTTTCACCAAATTCAACAACGAATACATCATCTTCTTCACGTACAGCAGGTAAAGATGGTGGGATAGCCGCTAATTCCTTATGCCTAGGGACAAAAATCATATGATATACTGCAATAGACGAATGAATACTTCTTTCTTTTTTTTTACCGTTTAGCTAATTCTTCTGCATCTCGTTTACGTTTCTCTTCTGCTTCGCGTTGCTTTCGTTCATTTTCTTCTCGTTCACGTAAAGCTCGAATTTCATTTTTAAGCTGAGCACGGTGTTGTTTTTCTTCTTCAGCTTGTTTTCGTTCAAGTTCTAATTGATTTATATCTTCTTCTCTCTGTTTAAATGAAAGAACAAACACAAGACGATTCAATTTCTATGCCATGAAAAAATTTCTACTTTTCTTTCTGCACGCTTATTGTCAACTTGTTTGTAGAGAAACGTAGCTAAATATTCAATAGGATCATTTGGACGACGTTCAACAATTTCGGCTAGACCACGAATCAATGCTGGTCCTATATATTTTTATCAATGATAAAACAATAGACTTGAAAGAAAAAAAAACAAGTGTCACATTGAATACTTGCCGACAGCAGATGTTAGATATTTGGCCTCAATCGAATTTGGATCTGGTGGGGGACGACGTCCAGAACTTGATCGATTCATATTCGATAGTGAAGTAGAGATGTTTGAATGTAGAATATTTCTTCTGTGTTTTATTTTAACAATCTGCCATTCATGTCTCTTAGCATCGCTTAGTTACGGACAGAACAAAATTTATAACTCAACTCTTCTGTTTTTTTTCTGTTCTACTACTCCCGATAAGCGAGTGGCGGCGCCATCGTCGAGTTAGAATGTACCGGCTTATGTATTCACCGTATGTCGAAAATTTTACTAAATAAAAAAAGGAAGAATAGTTGAATAATCTTGTCCTTCAAAAGTTTTTCGTTGAAAGAATGAAAATTTATTTATCAGTTCATAAAATTGAATAAATGTAAGCATAAATTCTGTTCTATTTTGTGAAGTATAAAAATTAAACGATGAATACCATGCTCACAAAATCACTAACTAACAATATATTGGCAAGAGATCGGTTATTAATTCACATACATAAATTCTCGGTTCACCTGTTACTCGCAAAGTTATTTATTCATAGCTTCTCTTTACTAACTATAATCATCAATGAAATCATCATCAGATCTATGACTGTATGGTGACTCGCCCATTGACAGTACTTTCTCAGTTCGATTCACTTGCACCCTATAAGGAAGACTCAAGCGGGAAGAAATTCATCACAAATTTCAAGCCCCTCTAATCCTTTCAATCTTATTATAAATGCTTCTTTTCTGATTCCAATTTGAACAGTTGCTGTATTAGCATCATGCAGCTAGTCTTTCTCCTAAGATTTTAACTTTGTGAAATGTGATCGAAAAGGAGTTTTCAAGAATATAGAGTAGAAATTTGTTTGCCTTATTATGCCTCTTCATCTAGGCAGTAGCTAATATTCTTCTCTAATCACAAATCGTGATAGATTTTTTTCGAAACTGTCATAGGCAACATATCACTAACATCCAACTGCAATATACTCAGTACTTCTTTGTTACAGTTTGATAAATTGAAGTAATTGATGATTAAGAAATGTGCTTGAATACACATCAAGTCGTACAGTTTTCAGACGATTAGTAACAATGTCGAAATCCGTGTTTCACATTTTTGTCCTGTAGAGATTACCAAAGGAATCATTTTCATCGAGACTGACTTAGATAAATATGAAACTACACTAGCACATGTTGCAATCGAGTGATACGCAAATGTTCATTAATTAGATATCAATACTCAGGAACGATAACTCATGCATGATATTCCGAGTAGGCCTGTCAGAATCCAATAGGAGAGAACAATCTGCAGATCTCTGAAACTTTATTATTTCTTTGCAAAAGACACTGATCTTTTGATTCGTTCTTGAAGAAAGCAAAACTCCTCCTCAAATCCAGGTAATTTTACCAAGAATTCTGCTATCAGTTGAGTAAGTTGTTGAAATTCTCTGCTTTGGTCATCACAACCACAATGGTTTTGAGGTGTGGGTGATTCTGGGCACCCCTAAAGCATACTCATTTATTCATACATTGTGGTCGCTTCTTCACACAAAACAAGTATCTTTCAACTAGAAAGAAATATACACATTTGGTGTTAATGATCCTGAAGAGAAAACCCTAGACATCATGGATGCTAGTTATACCTCATCGGATAAAATCATTTTTACTTACTTTCATCTTGAAATACTACTATATCCAAACAAAAGACACATGCTGTGAACGACTACGGTGACTAAAGTTCAATTATCTCATATGATCCTGTCCTATTTGAGAAACAGAAAATATACTCGACTTATAAGCAATTCCGAATACTTTTTAAAAGGTAGTAGTTTCGAACTAAAATTTGACTTTCGTTAATCAGTAATGTGTTACTCGTACTATTTATATTTATTTGACCAGATTAGTACCCATCCTACTGCCAGATTCGAGTATTTCGTAGCAGGATTCTCCCCAAACACCTTTCCAAGTAGAACTTGACACGCTCTATCCGATAAAGTGTCAAAATTCGAAAAACTAAGTTTCGAATCCGACAAAAATCAATATATCATTAAAAAAAAATCAATTTTCTTACCAACTGGCACGATTCGCCCAAAACACCTTTAGAACGTTCTCATACAGTTTCCACCATGTTGCAAGGTAGTATTTCTAGAATTTTTAGTCGTTTTTGACATGTACCGTTTCTTTCCCACTACGAAGGACTCAAATGAATAGAATAAGTTTGTAGTTTATGCAGAAGTTCTCTATAGAATGAGACGTCTTCAAGCGAAAATTATTAACGTCATTCGTGAGAAAATACCAAAATACTGAATACACCGACATGATTGCGATTTTAGGGATCAAATTAGACTGTTAAAAGTTGTCTGAAGTCGCATTTTCATAGGCAAAACGACATTACTTCATATTTTGGATTTGTGTAGGGTTTGACTGAATGCTTCATTTGAGAAGAGAAAATCGAAAAAAGGAGTTATTCTCTGTCTGGGATTGCCGGCAATATCATAGCTTATCTTTCTATTCTCACCATTACTTTAGGATGAGTTAAATTGAATTTTAATGTTATAAGTTCTATTTACTTATTGAATGGTTGATTGATTCCACGTTAGAAAAAGAACTTCGCGTATCTGATGATAGTGTTACTGTGTTTCAACGTTTTGCTAAAAAAGCACACTGAACCATCTTTAATTCCAGAATGTATTCTTTATCAAAATTTATCTAATGTTCAAGAAAAACTTAAAGCTGTTTTCGTGGCAATAATAATGTGAATGAAGATAGTTTTTTGTCATTAGAAAAATTTGAAACATTTTTTTCAAAATTAAATATAATCAAGAGCCATCAAGACGTCAGAGAGTGCTATTTCAAGAAATTAATCCAAAACAGAAGGACAATATAACACTTCAAGAACTTTATCAATACTATGAGGAAATGGTTAAAGGAGAAAAAGTGAAGCAGAGACAGTCGGAACTAGATTTACTGGCCGCATTTTTAAAAGTCAATAGGTGAGGTAAATGTGAATTAGACGGTATTTCACAATTCATTAATAGACGTTGGGAGAAATTTAACAACTTTCAAAGTGATGGTAAAACGGGTAAATTATTCATGGTTGGTGGTGCAGAAGCTAAAGACGTTTTGCCAAGCGAGTATAGTCTTGTTGATCTTATCGCTTGGTCCGACATTGCATCACAAGACATAAAGCCAAAATTTGTTAAAATCTCAGATGTTCGTCGGATAAAAAGCTCCAAACCCAAATCCAAACCAGGTAGGCTATTGTTTCCAAACAATTTTACTGACGTACGTTTATCAATTGAAAGTGGAACAAATGAAAGATTAACCTATTATGGATGGTACTTGGCTGATAAGAGCTCAATAAAAGTATCACTGCTACATGGTCATGCGATTCAAGATTTTACCTATTATGATAATCATTATCAAGACTCTGTTAAGGGAAGAGCAAGCCTGGAGAGGCATGGATTTGCTCATCTAGATTCTCCATTTCAAGAAGATAGTGGCTGTTTTATGTTAGGAAAATTTTCAGATCACAATGAAAATGAATTCTATCTAACAGCATTGAAAATTCCATTGAAACATACCCTTGACGTACAACCAATAAAAATAAATTCAAATGATTGTTTGAAAGGCACGTGGTGTACCATGTTATCGGATGCCACTCTTATTGATGATGTTATGCTCGAACAAGAAACATATAATGGAAAAACAGCCTGGATTTCCTTCGATTTTATGAAGACACACATGATCCAGTGAAATCTATTGAGCTAAGCTCAATCGATTATGTGTTCTTTTCTTTTCATAATTTTTTTATTAACAATTTTAGTCAGGGAAACAATAGTGCTTTCTTTTGTGTTCCAAGAGTCAATTTTTCGGTTGTTGCATAATATGAGTCTTAAAATTTCAACTGTCTTGAGAAAGCATATTGATTTTCTGTTTCGTAAACAGTCAAATTAGAGTGTTTTGTTATTATATACAAATATTTTACTATGAATGAATTATCCAGTTATAGTCTGCAACTTTTCTATCTGATCGAGTTGAAAAAAATAAAAGGTATTTTTAGATCCTGAACGGTATCAGGAAAGATATAGAACTGAAAATGATGATCATTTACAGTATGAGAATAAAAACCAAGGTGTAATGAACACGATAGTTAATCATAGCAGTAGAATAAAGAATATCGAAAAGAAGACAGTGAAACTAAACAAAAAAGAAAACATTGGAAAGAAAATTAAAGGAAGAAAGAGAAATACTCTCGTTCTACACGCCCTCCCTATAGTCTACTCGCTATTACTCATTACCTCTTATTCATGCCAATCTTACTCTTCATCACACGTACCTATGAGTCTTACTAGTTACTACTCCTTATTCCCGGTTTTACTAGGAATTATTCGATCTTCGAGCCTTTGTGTTTGTATATGCATTTTTTATTTAGTATTGTTCTCGTATTCCATTCTAACTGTTTCTTCTTTATAGTTTTATCTTTTCTATACTGTTAATTTTTTTCATTGCTCTTATTACAGTTGCCATGTTAAAATTGGATGCTTATCTGTCCTATGAGAACCAACATGGCAGTGTAGTTATATTAAAAGAAATAAATGGAAATAAAAATTGAAAATAATCCCTCTTTCTAAATCGATAACAATTCCTCACTTCCTATGATAGGTGAGACACAGACAGTGAGGGCGGTGCTGTTGCTTCTACTCTCGTCCTAACTTATGTTCACTTCCAGCCTTACCCTCCGAGACGCTCAAACTTACACCCCCAGTCCCAGAATCAGAACCAGACCCACAAACCCATCCACATCTACGCCCAACTAGACTTCATTGTGACAAATAATCATTTTATATGCCACTCACTGCATTCAACAACGAATGAATAACTATAGAATTGAATCCACGAAAGTTTTTGAATTATCTAGTTCCTCGCATTCAGTCATATATGTTTATAAATTGTATTGCAACATAAAAATTCGTTGAAGTTTTGAATACTAATCAAGCATAGAAATTGTAAGAAAGTTTTGTTACTAAACAGTCATTGCTAATGTCAGTATGGTCTCATAAATTCCATAAGCTGAGTCATCGATGGGTTCACTTGAATTCGAGAGGACGGATGATCAGTAAATCATCAAATCTTTTCATGGGAGACAATAGAACCACGTGACATAACAAGATCAATAATTATTTTGACGAATGTTTGGGCTTGAATTTTATGTGTTGTCATGCTGCATGATAAAATTAACGGCGGAACTTTACTGTTGATCGAGAATTTCATTGTTCTGTTTTGTGTTATTTGTCACTTTTGCAATATTCTTTGAAAGAAGTTCCTTTACATCAAAAGAGACATGTTTGTTCACTAATATACATCGGAATACTGCTGATTCGAAGTTCAGCTAGTTGCGAATCTAGTTTGCAATTGTAAACTTCCTCTAATACATATTTTGGTCGTGTTGTAAGCTTGGCATTTGTTGAAATATTCTTGTCATGAAATTGTACATCTGCTTAAGATTGGCGAGTCCGAGCTCAGTGCCGACGTTTTCTGTGAGTAAACGTGACATTCCAGACACAAGAGCTTTATAGTCTAAAAGATCCTTAGTTCTATTATCAGGTAGCTCAAGAGTCGTTTTACTTAATTGTGAAACTTCTATGTTGTCCCCGTTGAATGTAATCTTGACCTATATATGTGATTGGTGCAAGTCCCATCTCTATTTTTCATTTGTTTAAAGTATATACCGATGGCACGTGTGCAAAGAAGTTCATAATCTTCGATTGTTGATTGTGCATTTCTCAATTTATTTAAAAGATCCAAATATCGAAAGTCTTCAATTCGCATTTACTGGTTTCATTCAATAACACAATTAATTTGAGATACTAATTAGTTTCTGAGAGCATTGGATAGCTATTCTGACTTTCAGGTAATCATCAAAAGAAACTTCCAAAATCACATGCTTTACTGTTTTAATTATTCAACTGTGAGACGAGCTAATAAGCTCAGTTCTACTATACTCTCTTATCCAGTACCAAGTACTTGACATGACCCCATTCATTTTCTAACTTTGTATCGCCAGATCTGTATGTTCGTGTTTGCTTCTTTTTACCAATTTTGTAATTTTCGCCTTAAAACGAATGAATACTTAATCCATCAATCTCGGCTGTTTCTATAGACGTTGGGACCAGTTTACGAAGCATTTTGTTCCTCTTCGCCAGTTGGACATCTTCTTTTATTGCGTGAATCAGCCAAAATTTTCGTGTTCTACCACAGCCAGGTTCACACATCAATAACTTACTATCAGTAACACTTGAAGATTTATGGATTACGACAATTTGTAAATAGATGAATCCAAAAATGCCTTCCATTCATTCTCACCATCTGGGTGACTATGCGGTAACAATCATAAAAGTATTCTTTTAATGATGCCCATTTTTCTTGGAAATATGGCCACTGTAGTCGCTGTCACCAATGGTGTTGAGACAACTTTCGCTTTAAGTGGACTCGTTGAGATGTTAGCAATGACTACTTCAATATGCGTTACATCATCTCATACTTACAAAATGTTTTCGCCAGAAATTAAATCATTTCTTGCTGTATTTTCCCTGACTTCAATGTCACATTTTTACTGTTTAATTAACGGTGCATAATGTAAATGAGTTACCACGAGTATATTCAACTCCTGTGTGATATCATTCGTATTTTGGTTTTACATGTTTCTGTGATCTAAATGAAATGAAATACTTTCGAACTACAGCACAAATAAATTGACACTTCAATAATGCTAAACGACCTGTGTTACTAATTGCTTGTAATGTATTATAGGGGTGACATTGATCCTGGTTACCAGTTGATGCAGAGTAAGCATCTGCGGTGGTCTCTCTTACAATCGAGCTCATTTGCAAAAGTTACTCAGGATAGTCTTTGACATAGCAACTAGGGATGATATTAGGATCAAAATGCTGATATCATTATGAGCTTGTAAAAGAACTTGATGAAGGTGATCATCTCAATCGTGTTGGCATTCATGTAACAGTTGTATATTTTCTATCATCTTGAGGGATTTACTAGTAATTTAATGATTTTCGATCTTCCAGTGCTTGAGCCCATATCTGATTTAATGCGAAAAGTTCTTCAGCTGATCTTCATGCTGCGAATAAAGTTTAAAATGCACGATAATAACGCTCATTTACATCTTCTTGTTCCAGACGTGGCATTTGGAGATCAATGAGAACTGGTATTGCTGGAGTGGTGTGTTTGATGATGATATCTGATGATGATTGGAGATGTGCATTTTCAAATGTGCACCATTCATTCATTTTGATTTCTTCGATATACAGTAGTTCATGGTCAATTAGAAGTCTTTAGTAAACAGTAATCTGATTTGTTGATAACGTTTTTATTAAAATGACTGAGAAAATCGTATAGGCATAACGAACTCAGATCTTTTGGTTGATGTTGATAATCGAGACGAGTGTTGTACTATGACATTGTTGTATTTTCTTCTTGCTCTTCGTAGAAAGACGTTAGAATCTAGAGAAAAAAATTGCATATTAAATATCGATGTAATCCTTTTAAAACTTTTTAATCATCGAATTCCTCTTCATGAATGTATTTTTCTTTGGTTCGTTCTTTGGTTAGTTTGGTTGATAGGCAGTTTTCGATTGAGATTAGAAAAGGATTTCTAATTGTATGTGTACCGTTATGATCACTATAGATCATTAGATAAGATACCACTGGAACACCTCAAAATTCTTACTGTGGTTCAATCATATTGTAGCAGCGTAACACAAGTTTATGTGATTTCTCAGCAGTTAGGAGCTGTTTTTCAATAGATTTGACTCATTTCTGTGCAGCGGCAAACATATCACGGAACGCTATACAGTAGACTTTGTGTCGTAATCAGTTATTTAGTGCACTTAAGCTATAGCAGCGTTACCACTTCAAAAAAAAATAAAAATTTAGTATTCCTATAGGATCGACACACACTAAACTTCCATTCATTGAAGTGTTGATTCATGGAGGTGATCGACGCATAATCGCACTATACTTTACTGAAAAATTCGATGTTGGTAGACAAGCCGGTATAATGTTATTTGCTCTCAGCCAAACTTCTTCTAAAACAAAAACCAACAATAAAAATGTTAATATACTTAAAGCTAGAAGCTCACAAGTCGATGTTCTGTTACCACTTGTGATACTAGCCGCATCATCAGTTTCATATGCAAATAAAACCATCAAGTTTAAAAGTACTAAACGATTTGTTAATTTCTTGAGGATATGAGGAATCAATAATTCATAGTACACACATTTCGTATTATTTGAGAGTTTTTTCAAATCTCACTTATCTAATAAAGCAACGATAATGTGCATTCTCCTCAAATAAAATTTCCTCGACTAGACAAATGCATATAGTTTCACTGACAAATTGGGAAGAAGCTAAACGCATTCTCTCTCCAAATATGATCTAAACCTTCTTGACAGCATCTTCTATATATTTTAGTAATTTATCACCGAACTCTTTGTTTTGAATGTTTTATTTCAGCTAAATAAGAACCTGTAAGTGAAGTGATACTCTGTCTTGGTACTCCATAGTGCCGAAATACGCTTTTGTAGGGCACAGTACATCATCAAGCATTAAACTTTTCAAAATACTTTTCATCAAACATTTATTAAAACCTTTTGAAGTGGCAATGGGGTTTGTTCTGATAGTTTGAGCACACGTATAATTTCTGCCAACATTTCTTGTAGAACCATATCAAGGTCCAGATTAATGCCTGCAAAATAAAGTGCCACTGGACTAGGTTTATCGACTGGATCGATAGATAGGAAGAGACTCGAGAGAACAAGATTAAAACACAAAAAATGAATTTTGTTATGCAGAGTCGAGGGTGAATGAGCTGAATCCATAACATGATCATCGTATCAACTTCGATGTGCTTGATGATTGTGCGGTTAGATATGAAATATGTGTATTAATTTGACTGAAGATGTGTGTGAGTGCTGATACGTAATGAGGGGAGACCCGTGCTGGTATCTTGATAGTGAATAGGAAACCTAAGAAACAGATTCACACCCACATCCTCGATATGAAATTTCTTTCATCAAGAATGGAATAAGGTGTTGTTGTTGTTGATTTTGAACGATCATGACGATGGTGATGATTGATGCTTCACGAATGATTTCAAAATGGAACTTTATTGTTTGGTAAACTTCTCGTGTGTATTATTCCATTTTATTCAATTCATAGGTAATATCTGTATAGATTAAAATTAATGACATGACCAAAGAATGTACGAGTTATATTTCAATGAATTTTAACGTGCAAACAGAAATAAAATGAGGCATAAACATTTTAACGATTTCTTCATTTTCTCCTTCCATGAACAACAGTCAACTATTATGAAAGGACGACAAAAAGTAAAACATGCATATACGATGTAGACAGAACTTTTTTAACATCTGTTTTTCTTGTAATTCAGAGTCGAACAGTAAAATATTGATCTCGATAATTTGAAACAATTATTTTCATAACGAGCTATTTGCTTCCTAAAGCTTTTAATCGATTTTTACGAAAAAAACGTTTTCTTTAAATGTTTAAAAGTCATACAATTTCAAAATAAATTAAAAAGATATCTTTCATGCATGCCAAAACAGTATGCTCCATTTTAGTAGATGTAGTGTATTGGTTGTTTTCATGATGTCGAATCAAAAGAAGCAAAGGCATCACAATGTTATCAAAGTTTGTCTCTAAATTTAAACTCAAATGAGTGTAAATAAAGGAAAAGAACATAGGTTAGGTTTCATGTAATCAATTGTTTAGATCTATTGCAGGACTCAGCGTTTACTAAGAAACTTATAAAATAAAAGCTCATATTTAGTTGACAGTAACTACCCATGTAACCGATTTTGTGAAATAATGTACATTGCAATGCATTATTTTCTGATGAAACACCAATGGCCTCAATTACATGATAATGCAACCTATATAATGCACTGTAATGCATTATTATTTGTAACGCATTACAATGCATTAAATGTCAATGGATTAAAATCCATTATTTTCGTTACATTCTTCTCTTTAATGTATTTTAATGTATATGAAAACCACCATGCATTTACATTTGACTACATCTCCATAAACATACTTTAAGATTTATACTCTTATCCTTCAAACCATATTTCCTATGCCGTTCCTTCTAACAATATATCATTGGCAAACAGCCTTTAAATAAATTTATCCTTTTAACCTCATATACATTCCATTACCTTAACATCGATATCATTAACCGAATATGTATACCCTTAACACTAAATCTATATCCTTAATCCTATATCTATACCCTTAACCCAATATCTATTCGCTTAACGTTATATGAATACTCTTCACTGTATATCTATATCCTGAACGTGGCATTCATTAGCTTATCCCGCTACCGTGATACCCACGGGCTTATTGGCAATACTTTGATCTTTGCGTTTGTATGCATGGAAAAATTTGAGACACGATGTCGAACGAAGAATGGTTTCGCATTTTTAAGAAACACTGAAAGCAAGTCCCAGGCCATGCCAGAGCGCTGTGAGAGTTACTTAACATGCAGGTGACTTTTGCAAGAAAAGCTTTCTGGGTCCTTGATCATAATGTAAAAGAGACTATACTGGTAAACCCAAAAAGGCTGTTTGCGTTTACCAGCTGTAGAAAGCTGGTTTTGGTTTCTCGTGGACCATTTCGGAGTTTCTTATAATGCGAAATACGTTGCTTTCTACGCGTCCTTGGGAGGAACGTGTGTAGAATCCCTAGTAGCAAGGTTTTTAGAGCGATGATTTTTTTGAGAGAATTCCGGAACCATACGAAACCTTAAATCAGATTTCGAGTTCGGTTCGAAAATTGTTTCGTTAGCTTCATTGTGCTCACTTGGTGTAGATATTTTCCTGTGCCATGTGGATTCACTTCTGAATGATCTGTCTAGAAACAAGATTATATGACGTGGTCGGAATAAAATCAATGTAGACTATGCTTTTTCATGGAGTATGATTAGTCTTGGTGATTATTTACGAATAAACACTAAACGAAACGATGAGCACATAATGAACCATTTACAGTCGGTTTATATTTGAAGTGCCCTACTATGTTATCTGATTGTGGTTTGCAGTCGCCTTACTATTACTTGGTACTCTTATCGCTAATAATTATAACTCGTTGCTTACAGTAGCTTTTGTGCATCGTGAAGTTTCGCTTATGATTACTGTTAAGGATCATTGAAACTACAACAGTTTTTCAATCCAGTGGAACCATGTGATTTTGTACGCTATGATGAAATCTTCTTTCTAATCACTAAGAAGAAGTCGAAATGAATTAGCCACGAACGTTTCAATAGAGCTTGTCCTTTTAAGCAGCTTCCATATTAGAGAACATGCACCTGGTAATAATTATACACAAATACTTTCGTTCCCATTTTTTCTCAATTCCTAACATAACCATTGGGAGTTGGCTTTCATGAAACAGATTACTTAACCTAAGCATAGAACCTCATTATATATTATGTCTTATATTAAACTAAAAGCGGATGAATTGTCGTTCACTTAAACATTTTCGCTTGAAATACTGTGTAATGCACTACCAACCTATTCCTCTATCAAAAACATCGACACTCTATGAATCATGAATTGAAATTCAATGGACTATCGGCTACTTAAATATTATTTACGACAATGCATGGAAATGCAGTGACAACTTAATGCATTTTGAATCATATCAACATTATTTCAAATAATGCATTGAAATACATTGATCACTAATGCATTATTGTCCATTATAAGTTTATTTCAACACAATGCATGGAAATATATTGAACTTATGCAAATTTCGGGCTGAAAAACGAGTTTTCGAAAATAATGCATTGAAATGCATTAGTTACCAATGGATTATTTTCCATTACACATTTATTTCAATATAATGCATTACAATGCATAGGATGTACTCATATTTCACAGCGAAAAGTCAGTTTTGGAAAATAATGCATTGAAATGCATTGAAGTTTATCTGAAATACCAAGATTCATGCATTATTATTAATTATTTATGAAATTTTAGAAAATAATGGAATATAATGTGCCATTTTCCCATTATTTGTCCATTATCGGCTACATGGGTACGTAGCAAGAGTTCTGGAATTAAAAAGGCTGAAAAGTTTGAAACTGTTCGTGAATTAATCTTATGAAGTAGCTGTGATAATTGTTTCTATTCTAAAAGACTAAAAGGCATTTGATCTTGTACTCATTCGAAAGCCATTTAATTTCTAACAAACTAGAATGATAAAAAATTCAATGTAAAACAAGAATATAAACAGTAGTAGGAACAAGTGGCATTATTCATATAAAAATTTTCTACTTTCTTTTCCTTTGTCTTGAATCCACATGGTCTGGGTATGGATGTGAGTGTGAGCCCTGTTAATTCTCACCCACACCCCACACCAACACTTTCGCTGTAGTTGATGATTTCATATCATTCAGTTTTGATTGTAGATTGAATACGCATGATGATACATAGTCTATCTATTACTATTGAATACGTAACGCTTTCGTCGTTTTTCTTGTGTTACTATACGTATATCTTTCATTAGCTGATCGTTTACTCTGACAGTATCGAGAAATATCCCATGCTGCCTCTTTTTTCGCAACTGCGACGCATTTACGGGCAGAGCCAATTTTACGCCGCAATTATGCGTAACTACGCCGCATTCATCGTAGTGAAGGTCTCTATAAGAAACGACGCTTACTGCGACGCAGACCAAAGTAGCTGCGTCGGAGTGATCGCATCGAACGATCCGCTGTAAACGTAACTGACCAATTATAAATGATTGTTCCTTATTTATAATTGGTCATACTGGAGCACTACTACTTAGCGACAGAAAATCAGTATAAATAGCAGTGCTCGTCACATTTTCGGTCATAAGTTATTTTACTGAAACAGTAGAATGCACACCTAATTTTTTTTAAATTTTTTTAGTTTTAAAATTTTTGAAACTTTTTTCTTTTTTTCTTAAATTATTCAAAATTTTTCTAAAGAAATTTTTTTTCATCATTTATTAAATTTTCTTAAATTGTTTTTGATATCTTGACTTGTCAGGAAGGTCATTATTAATTTGAGATTTGTTTAGAAATTTTGTTATTTCTCTTCCTATTTTTCCGAAAATTTTGTTTAGTGACGTTTCGTCAACGATGTTGACTTCATCAGACTATTTATTTGTAAAATGACATGTCGTATAAAATAAGTGCATTTTTAACATATACTATTCTATTGATAGTGGAACGAA
>OENT01000502.1:0-19311 GCA_900239685.1 Rotaria macrura | reverse complement strand
TTCGTTCCACTATCAATAGAATAGTATATGTTAAAAATGCACTTATTTTATACGACATGTCATTTTACAAATAAATAGTCTGATGAAGTCAACATCGTTGACGAAACGTCACTAAACAAAATTTTCGGAAAAATAGGAAGAGAAATAACAAAATTTCTAAACAAATCTCAAATTGTTTTTGATGTTAATATTTCGATTTTTCTAGATATTTGTTTTCCTTAATTTTTGAATTTTAAATTTTTTTTCAAGTTTTACTTTTCTAAATTGACTTTTTTAAAAATTTTATATAAAAATTTTAATATTATAATTTCAGGTTTTTTATTTTGTGTGCGGAATATGTTTTTAAGCTCACAATAAAAATACAAATAAAATGAAAACTTCATCTGTGTGATCTCTCGTATAAATTGTAACGCAACTGTGACCCTAACTGCAATTAACTGAGACGCACTTTTGCGAAACTGTGAATTTTTCACCGCAACTACGCGTACCGTAACTGCGCCGCAGTTTCATCGTAATGAAACACATGGGATGTGTTTTCTCACCTCTGTCATTACTACCCAGGTCGATGATTAGGGACGCCATCAACGAGTGTTTACAACCATATACGAAGGCTTACACGACCATATTTCGCCGTAATACATGGCTCAGTATTACGATCGTATTTCTCCTGGTGTATACGAAGGTATACAGTCGTTTCCGATCTCAAACGATCTTAGTATTAGATCGTATTTTATCGTAATCGATCGATGCACGAGAAAGTGTAGGGTTTTCATCAAGTTGATGATAGACAGCAATTTTCTTGGTTCCGTAGAAGATCGTATTTTGCCATGCATGATCCAGAGAAATACGGTCGTAATACTGAGTCATGTATTACACTGAATTAGGACAGAATACGGTCACGACGGTCTTATTAAGACGGATATAGTCGTTAACGATGGTGAGGATTCGATCTGGGAGGGTGCAATTTAAAGAAAGCTAGATGTGAAGAAGCAATGTATAGCTTGTTAGAAGAGTGCTTTTACTGTGTTCTTTAGAATGGTTCATTCATTGTGAGAAACATTGAATTTAAAGCTCAACGAGGTGATCTGATCCAAACAATAGGGCCTGTGGGATGTGGTAAATTTGTAATTGTTGAAAAGCTATTTTATTTTGACGAATGTTGCTGGATTTATCAATAGAACGTTCCTGTTACAAACAATTTTGCGTGAGGCTGGTTATTCTGATGGTGAAGTTATTTGTCCTCTGATTCATGAGTTATGTACCACAAGAACCTTGCTAGTCTATAGTTTTTCCTTAGAAAAATAAAACTATATTGTTTCAGAATGAATTAATTGTTATATATTTAAAGGCATTTTTCCATCGTCATGTCAGTCAAATATTCCAATTTGGAAAACCGCATGATAAATACAATACGAACGATTGGCATAGGACGTGGCAAATCTACTAATGCGCCTGAAACCCACATTACTGATCAAGGCATGATATTATCTGGGGTATAATGTTAATCGACTGTAAGTTTTCTATAGATTAAACTTATTAAATATGGGAAAAAAGTACGTGTTCGTTTGACTTGAGCACTCTATCATGATGCTGGCACACCTCTTTTGGATGATCGTCTTTCTGTGATTGATGCCATAGAGTTTCGCAGTCCAAGTTTCAATAGTGCATGATGTGTCATATTATATACCACTGGAGTTTCGATTGTTTTTTCAATGAACAATCAAGTTAAAACTTCGACAAAAGTATGCATCCTAGTCACGTATAAAATTCAATAGATAGAACATGCTACAAAAATTCTAGTCTAGGTCCATGTAGGATTTAGAGGGAAAACGTAAGCTAGATATTTTACTTTCTTCAATTACCTTCTGGCATAATAGGGAACGAATGGATGAAATATGACAACTACGAATAACAGTTGCAAAAATCTTCATTATATAGTGTTTTACTGGTATTAAAAATAAAATTGATTAGATTTCGATAGAATTCTAAACGAGAATTTGAAAGTCATATAGATTGATCCTTTTTTTCTTTTGTCGATTTGTATTGTTAAAGTTTTCTCTAGTTAACAATCTCTACTATGAACATTTTTACTTTCAGACTCAATTTCCAGATAATAACATTCATTAGTTCAAATAAATTTCATCATTATACATCAACTAAACATTGAGAATATCTAAAAGATTTTAATAATGATGAAGATGATTAGAAAATAAATGTGGAAACCTCGGATTTTAACCCGAGTGTTACGTGTACTTCAAAAAGTAAAACATTATGGACGACAAATTGGTTTTTACCAAACTGTCTACAAAATCATCTTGGAGAGTAGTAAGGATGAGGGTCAACCGGCTCACGTTGACGAACTTCATTCAAATCAACCAGAGAACTGTTCGAATAGCTCTTTTAAACAAGGGGAACTGTTTCAAACATTTCTTTTCAAATGAACCTAACTTGAAGTTATTCTAGATGTTATAATATGGATGGATCCATAAGCCCTCAAGGCCTACTATTTAGAAATACCGATAGGATATTCTTTAAGGTTCCATTGGTGTTCTTATGTAATAGAACTTAAGGAACTATTGGTACCCATGTATTAAAGGACTTTTGGACCTATGGCTATCTCATGGAATAGACCTTGAGAACTTGTGAATTCCACATAGCAAATTATAGGGGTCATAGATATCGAGCCAGGGATATCCCTAGCCAATCCTGAAGGTGATATGTATAGCGTTTCATGATTATCAAATCATAGAGCCGAACTATTTCGAAAGATTAAGTTCGTTGAAAATGAAAAGAACTGCTTAAATAGTTCAGTTTATGGTAGTGAAAGTTTTGAACGTCTCATCTGTTATGAACTATATAGAACTGAATTTGTCAAGACAGGTGATTCATCATAGTATGTGTAGGTAGACATCAAAATAATCCTAGCAAGTCCTTTCTATTGAAACTTGATTTGTACTGGTTACAGCTCAACCCACAGGACTTTCCAAGAGAATCATTCGGACAATCGGATCAGATCAGACCCTTTAGGAATCCAATCGGATTTTACATGAATTTCCAATAAACCAATAAATTCATATAGGTTTCCGGGTTGTCGAATGACACTCGGATCCCTAGTGCTAAAATAACATCGAATATTCGTAGTATCCTACTGTTGGATAGCGGCAGGATCCGGCTCTCAGTTTCGACTAACCTCTAATATTACCCAGGTCAAAAATTCAGACATTAAGTCTTGTAAGATCATATGAAATCTGACAAAAAATCGTCGTCTCTGAGATCTTGCATCAGATCAGACATTCAGATTCTGGAAAGATCTTATAAATGTGTATGATCTTTCAAGAATCTGAATGTCTGATCTGATGCAAGATCTCAGAGACTACGATTTTCATACGATTTTTCGTCTGATCTTATAAGATCATACAAGATCAGATGCAGAATCTTATCAGATCTTAACATCTGGTTGTTTGCCCTGGGGGTTTTTGTTTTACTCAAGATCTTGTGACAAGATAATAGTAAACGATATCTTTTCCATGATCTTGCCAAGATCTTAGATACAGATTTATCTGATACAACCAAGATATATACATACAAATTATCTTTTCAAGATCTTGATAAGATCGTACTTACCAATCCCAAAATTTCAAGATCTTGCTTACAAGATGTTAGACTAGGGCCGGTTTCTCTTTCAATTAGTTCAATGACACTATCAGACGTTCATAAGATTATGTTTGAAACGTAATAAATATCATCACATTCATCTGAATCTTCAAACAATGTTATTCAATGATTTTTAAAGCTAATCGAAGATTAACAATTATTGATTATTTAATTAAGAGATATTTTAAATAATTGGTTATTATTTTCCTTTGAATTTTTCTACTCTAAATGTTCATCTTGAATCAATTTACTCTTCTTAGTTTGGATTTTTTCTGGTGAAAAACATGGCATAACCAAGCAATAAAGAAGAAAAACGTTCGATTAAAAATATCATAAATATTTTCTATTGTACCTTTTTAAGATTTCATTGATGTATTTGACCATATATTATCTAAACTGTAAAAAAATTTTAAAAATAAATATTCTTATATTCATGCCCAGGACGAGCATTACGATGAACAAATACGGTCGTAAACGAACGTTTACGATAACGTATACTACCGTTTTCGATCGTTAATCGCCGTAAGCAGCGGTGTGTTGACGTTTCGGTATGCAGCGTATTACGGCCGTATTTTTCTGCGCCGTAAACGGCTAATTACGACTGCAACACGACCAAAAAATGGAGTATTAAGCCGGTTACGGTCGTTTACGGCACGTTGAAAAACGAACGTAACACGGCCCAGGTCGACGATTACGGACTTCGTATACGGCTGTAAACGACCGTATATGCTCCCCACACGACCGTAAACGGTCGTATTATAGCGTTTTACATGGTCCAGTATTACGGTCGCATATCGCCGTATCGTATACGGGCAAATACGATCGTATACAGAGAAATACGGTGGAAAACGGAAACCGTTTACGGACATTGTATACGAGGACCGTAAACGATCGTTTTTCTCTCCGTATATCGTCGTCTTTCCCCGTATACGACACGGAGATATACGATCGTAATACTGGACCATGTATTTTGCCGTATTCCTCCGTATACGGTCGTTTACGGCACGTTGAAAAACGAACGTAACACGGTGCATACCAAACGGAGAAAAAGTAACGGAAACGGCCGTTTACGACTGTGCTTCTTTGACCTGGGCGGTAGGATTTTTAAAAAATCCTCTTCCATATAAGATTTATGTTATAAAATCAAATAAGCATTAACAGTAAGTGTTTTCATTAAGAAATAAAACAATTATCATATCAAATATTTCAAATAATCCATGTTTTAGTAAAAATATGAAATTCACAAACAACCTATTGGTGTATTCATTTTGAAACATGATTGCAACGAAATTTATTTTTATGACGAACAGAATTACTGATTATTTGCTACAGGTAAACACTGGATGATATATAGTGTCGATGGGTGAATTTAACTGATGCATGCCAATGTACATAAACACCAAATATTGCAGTGAATCGAAAAATGGATGTAAGAATGGCAGAGAGAACTCTCCACTTGCTCAATTTTGATACAAGCAACATCGCCCGAATCTCCTAATTTCACCGATTCTGTCACAGGATATGCGAGAAAGCATGCTTTTTCGAGTATTCCCATCAGAACCGATTTTTTTCTCTTTTTTTTACTCAAATGGACTGACATGAAATGCAAACTGTTTCGCAGCTTTTGACATCGGAAGAAGAAAAAGCGATGCGTATGCATCAGTAACATCTTATCGGCACTGTTTGTTTGATTTCATGTTTTTGTTTGAACCAAAATGCTGTTTTTTCTCTTCTAGTCAGGGCTTTCATCACTGTAAGAAATGATTTGCATTTTTTTCTTTCACTGTAACCTGAGTAATCATCTACCTCAAATTTTCTTGCAACGCCTTCTTTCTTTCAGAATTATTGCTGTCGTGGTAAGTTAACGGCTCTCTATTCGGAAAAGTGGGAACAATATTTTTGTGAGAATTATACCCACAAAAGTTCAAAGTGAATTTTAAGACAGTAACATATTAGCAAGAGAGTTTGAGTGTGAGAATTTTTAAGAGCTTACTTTATCAATATTCATACACGAAAGAATGACGGATTGAAGTTTCTTATACGAAATGAGTCGGTCGATGTAGGGGCCATCATAATGAGAAAACGCGTTTGAAGTTAATCGAAAGTATTATATCCTTACTTTTTACCTTTTGTTTTTGGAGGAAGCCGTATAGCTTTTTCAGAATTATAAAAACTTTCTCAGATAGCTGCCCAGGTCGAAAACTCTGACACAAGATCTTATGAACAACATACAAGATCTTGGAATATGGGTGAAATCTGACAAGAATCTGACAAAAAATCGTCGTCTCTGAGATCTTGCATCAGATCAGACATTCAGATTCTGGAAAGATCTTATAAATGTGTATGATCTTTCAAGAATCTGAATGTCTGAGCTGATGCAAGATCTCAGAGACTACGATTTTCATTCGATTTTTCGTCTGATCTTATAAGATCATACAAGATCAGATGCAGAATCTTATCAGATCTTAACATCTGGTTGTTTGCCCTGGGTGCTTCTTCCCTTCACAACTTAAAGTCATCAGTTCCCACATGTAAAAGTTGATTCATCTTCAAGATATGAAATATTGCAACAGAGAATTCTGTATTTTGTTTGCTGCAGTAGGGGGGGGGGAAGGGGTTACGAAACAAATGCTTTCAAGAATATCAACTGTTACGTGTTGTGAAGATGTAATATTTTTCATGTTTTTTTCCTACGTACTGCTACTCGCCACGACATAGGTAAGGTTCACTTTTTCTTTCTTTCCATAATGGAGACATGAAAACCGTTTGCAAACAGTACTTTCAATATGCAGGGATGAGAAAAAACCAGCACGCTCGTCTCTTTTTGCTCTTGACGAACTCATATCAGAAGCAGTGCTTGCAACTCTCTTTGCATTTTTTTTCTTGTTTTCTCTCGTAAAACAAGATTTTATTTCTGAAGATAAAAGGCACGGCAGTTTTGTTCTCGATTTACGGTAAGATTTCACAAGATCGTTCAGAATAAGTATTTGTTGTGAGGGATTGGTCCTAAATACTTCGTTTAATATCCAGAATCGCAGTGAAACCTTTAAAGCCTCTCCTAAAAGTTTCTCACATTGACAACCACCATAGGTAGATATTATTCCTTTCGATTAAAGTTGTTTCATCATGTGATATATCTTCAAAAGAAGTTTTCACAAAAAGCTTTTCTTGATCAAATTCAATCGGATTTGCATACAACAATGTATTCTACTCGGCACGGGCATAATAGCACTACTCGGTTTACACCTTGTGATAGGTAGTAAACCACTATCCAGTTCTTAGTCAGAGAAAAGCTTTAGTTATCGTGTATGTACAATCCACTTTATTGTTACGAGCGGATGGGTATATATATACATGGGTTCGGAACAAACGGAATGTTATAGAAGGCACTAGTGATTCCAGAACTCACACAAGAGTACTAATGAGAACATACAACAACAATAGAGAGAACGAATACACTGGAACATACTAGAACAAAGAACATGTATCTGTTCACGCATGACAACAGAACGAAAGAAGATGTAGATGAAATGCATATATATGTGATGACGTCACAACCACTGATATAATGAAAAAGAACATACACAGAAGATGACACTACTTAACAACCTCAGTTTTGAGAAGAAATGGGATTTTCTAGAGGTAGAAAGTATGGTAGCAGCGACACTATCTACCGATGATGTGATAATACACCAAATAAGCAGCGAAGGATAACAGTAAACTAATTTTGTTAGCGTTAGTGATGTAACATACTAACGCTAAACGAAGATTAAAATGTTCTTCTAATCTACTGGGCTATGGCATCTGCCCGGATAGCAGAAGTTGTGGGTTCGAGTCCCAAGAAGTTCAATTTTTCTTCGTTCTGGGTGTGGGTGTGAGTGTCAATACAGAAATAAATATGAATGCAAAACCCATACCCACACCCTATTCGAGGGAGAAACTTTCTGGATTTAGTAGCTTGGCGAACTTTCACGCAGGTTGGTAATACAAGGATGTTGTTTCTCTGAGTGTTCAATCAATTGCTCACTGAAAGAACTAAAAATCCAGATAAAAATCGCACAGCAATATGAAACAATACCTAAATGAGAATTCATAGACACACCCTCTGTTGACCAAGTACACTAATATCTAGACCCACACCTTCTTAAAAGTAATGTTTTCTAAGTATTCATTCTTAAGCATGGGAGCCCTTGTGTCATGCTGCCATTAAATCACCTATGGAGTACAGCATTTTAGTCCTTTTTAGCATGAAGTCATTTTCTCAGCTATCACTACACCAGAAGGTGTTTAAGATTGGAATCCCCTCTGAGATAGAGAACACTTTTGATAAACCTGAGGTCATTCTATAGCCGCTCAAAGACGACGTAGGGTTGTGGGTGTGGGTTTTGCATGCAGATCCACATCCAGATTGACACTTACACTCATATCCTAACTCAGAAGGGATTGTACCAAAAGCTTTCTTTTTCAAGAATCGGTTTTTTAGTATGTTTTAATAGTTCAAAGAGAAAAAATGGGAAACGAAAGTGTTTTATTTCCTAAGGCCCGGGTTTTCTATTATATGTGAGGGGCGGGGACAATCTATCAGTTAAACTCTGATCAGTTTCATTAAATGATTAATAACAACAATAGTAGCTGGAAGCCAATCCAAGAATTAATGGAGAGAATGCAATCTAAAATGAAGTGCCTCGTACTTATGTGCCATTATTGATTTCGTACCGTGATATTCAGTGTGAAAATGTGTCGTAATTAGAATATGTCGTAATTAGAATGTATGGCGTTATTTCTGAATGAGAATAGTCATTAATCTTTTTTTTATGCATTGACAGTTGAATATTCAATATAAATGAACATACGAAACATGCGCTTTTAAAATAATTTTCTTTGCAAACTATTTCTCGATTATTGATTATTCGAGAACGTGTTCATCTCGATCGATGATCAAGAGGGGACTGCTCTGAAATGTTCTGATGGAGTTCGGTCCAGCTAAAAGCCAATTAGATTCCAGGATTTGACTTTCTTTAGTTATTCAGAATAGAAATAATTATATAGAAATAAATTGAAAAGAAGTCATAACATGGTTTTACATAAAAAAATGAAAAATAACCTGTGTGATAGATTCGAACCACGCTTTCAGAAAACTTTGCATAGATTCCTACAACTCTATCCTAACCTAGGGTAGTTTAAGGTTAGGGTGTCATTTTCAAAACTCTAGGGTATTGCAGTGTAAATTTTTCATTATGCTTATCTGCTCTGTTTTAACGATGGACGTCTGACAACCTCTAATACCGAACCATATCTTTTATTCATAGTAATGTGAAAATACCTATTGGATGGTTACTTCGTGTCAATCATTAATGAGCGAAAACAGCTGTCCATGCGTTTCTTCCTTCTTTGTCCATATCTATCTAGTATGTGTGATCCGTATAAAGCATTCCCCACAATAGAAGACTCCCACAAAGGAATGACGTGTCGGACGTAAGAAACTACTACCCTTAATTACATAATTTCTCGAAAAATCTATATTTTAATTAATATATTTGAATTAAAGTATGCCTAGTTTTCAGGATTATTGACTGAAAATTTTAAAATAATAAGGTCAACCTTGTTTCTGAACTTTTAAAAATCTTAAAATCTTTTTCCGAATCCTCAAAAGTGTTTTGGTGTTTTTAAGAACTCTTTGAATTAAAAATGACAGACATCGATGGGACAAAATACAAGACTATCCTGAAACCTTCGCATACATTAACATAATACAAGACCAGGGGTCTTCCAATGCGTAGGAGGAATTTGTACTATTTTTTTTCTATTCATTTTGTTGCTAGCATTCGTGGTGCTCGTAGTAGTATTTTTCTGATTTAAACATTAACTGTGATTTTTTTGTATACTATCCTTGACATTTGTAAAATTTAACGCCTTCGTTTCATAAATAATGAAATCTTGCACGAGATACAGTCATCGTAGCTTTTAAATTTAGTAGGGTGGTATTAGGGTATAGGATAAAATCATTGTAACCTAGAGTAGGGTGGAATAGGGTAATGAAATTCATAACCTTGCAGGATTCTAGTGTCGTATATGTCGTTCAAAAATGTGTCGTGGTCTTGCTGAACAAAATATATCCCAGTGAGCTCCTCGTGTCGTCCTTTTATGTGTCGCATAATGTCACAAATGCGATACGCTTTGTGCCGGGGTGTAGGTTGGAGAAAATAATCTATATCTCAATTATAAACACCACAAACTTCTTTTTGATCATGACTAATGCTTACTCGTATAAGAAATATGCATACACTCAAACCCATAAATACTCGAAAGATTCGTTTCTCATCGTAGTTTTTACAGCTATAGCGCATTTATTTATTCATTATAAAAACAAGTTCTCTTCTGTTCACTCCGATATGAAAATTGTATGACATATTCTCACTGCAAACTTTGAGATAAATGACTTCAGGACAAGAATATCTGTGATCCATAAACAACCGAATATTTGTTCTATCCCAGTATGTAAGCTCTTCTTCATTATGATGTTTTCCATTCGAAATTCTAGACTACAAAGACTATAATCCCATTAACGTATTTTGTTGTTGATCTGTTGAAATGGCATCAAGAAAAATAGTTCCAGATTCACTTCATGAAAGACATGAGAGACAGGTCGATGATCTCATCACTTGTGCAATTTGTCTTGATCGCTATATCGATCCACGTCAATTACCCTGTCTTCATACTTACTGCCTTCGATGTATCCATGAAACCGCTGCTAACAATTATGGTCAATTTGAATGTCCAATGCGGGATGAAACCAAAATTAGAGGAGAGTGTATCGAGAAATTGCCGGTAAACCGAGATTTCCGTGATATGGTTGAAGTTCTACCAAAAGTAATCGATAAACCCAACCAAGGCCTAAATGCATGTGAGTATTCATATTCAAATATATAAGATTGACATTATTCTAAAATTTTAATCTTTCGTTATTGAGATCCCATTCAGAATCTGGGATTTCCGAAATTTAGTCAATAAGACTTTCGCCATTGGAGAAAATCCACTGTAGTTTCGCCAATATACCGCTGGACTGTTGCCACTTGACAAAAGTACAGTGAGCTGTCAGCAATTTCATTGTAAATTAGACATAGACTAAAAACCTTTTCCTCACCTATATCGGTACGTGTCAACTATGATATATATATATATTCTAGTAAAATTAACTGCAGCGCTGATATATATCCTTTATTAGTATTGTTGTGTAACCACTGAGATAGTCCATCTCAGTTTCGCCATTGGCGAGTGTCTTATTGGCGAACATCCCGCCGCCCAGAATCTGTAGTGTAGTGCACTGAACATAAGATTGTCCTATCTTAAATTTCTATTGCCTTTATAGCTGCTCCTTTGTGCTGTAATTGTACGGTAAATCCTGTCAAAATCTGGTGTGGGAATTGTAATAATAGCTATTGTGAAGTCTGCTCCAATGATATCCATAAATCTCGCGCATTTTCAAATCATCGGCCAGTGTCTTTTGACAAGAAACCGATAGAGGTAATGCTATGCGAAAGGCATTCTGAAGAGAAACTCAGATATTGGTGCAGTCAATGTGAAACACTTGTTTGTCGTGATTGCCTATTATTCGAACATAAAGATCACAAGTTTGATTCAATAGATACAGTAGCAAAAGTTACAGCAAAAGAGGTCAGTATTCTATTTTTGCCTGAATTTATTTCATGCAATCTTTGTTTTAAAGTTGAAAACAAAATTGGATAGTCAAATATCGGTCCTTGATCAAACTATCAAAAAAATAATACAACAAATTCACTCGATGAATACAAATGAAAATACGACTAAAGCGTCGATTACAAAAGCATTTACATCTCTACGCACAATGATCAATAATCATGAAAGTAATTTAAACAAACAAGTCGCCGATATCGCAAGCAAGGATAGGAAATTATTTGAAGATCATTTGGCGCAATTGAAAATACAACAACAAAAGCTAAGCGATCAGCTCAAAAATTTCACTCATATTCTCAACACCGGAGATAATTCGATATTATTGCAGAAAAAACAAACAGTAGTAAAAGGAATAGATGAAATTGATGAACAATCACGACAGCTCAAGACACCAATCGAGACGAATTACAAAGTGGAAGGCGTAGACGAATCAGAACCACGCATGAGCGAAGCCCTGAAGTGCTTGCACATCATCGAATCAAGAATAGGTAATTTTTTTTACCTCTATTGATAAGTCACTTAAACATGGGTGAGTGTGAGTGTGAATGATAGTGAAGAACGGGTCTTACATTCACGTGCACGTAAATCCATACCCATCAAATACCGAAAAATTCATGTCTTCATAACTACCACAGTAAAGAATTGTTTATCAAGCAGCAGATTGTTCTATTTTACTCGAAAGCCGATCGCGAGAAAATTTTAAATGCAAAATATCAACTCGAGTGCGTGCATCTACCTGTGAAAAATGGCAAAGGATTCATTTTTTGATATCTTATTGAAAGATTTTTTTAAATTCCCCTACTTTTTCACATGTCCATATTTGTGAAAAGCAGCTACCAAACTAGCTAATACTTTCATCATAAGTTTTTACTAGTGCGATCTTTAAATGCACAAAGTTTCAGGTCAAAAATTGATAATACGATTTTTTCGATATTCCTTTTGGAGACCACAGCAGTATCCCCATGGAAAAATTTTTAGGGAAAAATCGCAGTGTCACTGAAAAAAATGCGGTTAGCCGCGGTTTTTTTCGCTGCGTTTTGAATCAACCGCAGTTTCCTAAACGAAGATCGCGATATTCGAAAACGTTATGTTCGACTCGGTTTTCCAAAACCGCAGTAAACAACATTATAACAGAGATATTGGGAAGCATGGTTATACGCGGTTTTTAGAGCCATAGTAAATACCATTATAACCACGTTATTCGGAAAAGAGGTCAGCCTGGATTTTCCGACACGGAGGTTACCGCAATTTAAACTTTGGCATCCAACCTTGCAGTTTCAGATCGCATGAAATGCTGTTAATATCGCTTTAACTGTAGTCACGAACGAGTCACTCTTATGTGAAATATATTTTGTGAAAACAAAGCTTTTTCTAAAATAAAATTTTACAGAGAAATGAAATGTACAATTGAGAAAAAATACTCCGTATTGATTTTCTGGGCCAGCAGAGTATGTCGTTTAATTGTATTAAGAAAGTTTATTGTCTTAAAATGGATCTTGTTTGAGAAGGAATCAGTGCAAAATGCCAGCAGTCAAGCGGGGAACAGCTGAGTTTTTTGATTCTTAATTAATTGCAAAATTAAAAAATCAAACAAAAATCAATGATTCGATCAACGTGATAAAGTTTTGTATCCTTATTGTTCAAAATATAAATCTAGGGTGATATAGCTTAAACAAGATTCTTTTCCGGATTTAATTTTTTTCCTGATTTCTGTGATTCTTGAAATTCTTTTGTTGATTTTTCCGATTTCTTTGATTGTAATCAATCGATTAAAAATTTAAAAAATAAGAAAAATCACAAACACAGAAATCAGCTGTTTCGCCTTGCTCGATCTGCTTATAAGGCAGATTCGCTGATAGATTTGTGTACACAAATATGATCGAGTGATTTTTATAGTCATATACAAATTTAGAAAAGTAGAGGTATATGAGAAAGTAAGTGTTCGAATCCAGCCTCGACCAAACAAAAGATTAAAATATATAATTAGATTGCTTAGTGGCCGACTAAGTGAAAAACGAGCAATAAAGACAGGTTCCAATAGAAATAACCTTCACAGAGAACTTAGTAAGCAATACTATGAAAGTAAAAATAATTTCGGTTAATTTTTTTCAGTTTGAGTAAATCTTTAAAAACCGCTGTGTACCTCGATGTCAAGAAATTCCGCTATTTAACGGTTTCCAAAAAATGCGGGAGTCAGATCGTTAATGCACTTTTTTAAAACCACGTTCTACCGCGTCTTGAAAAAACTGCATTTTTTACGGTTTTTTTGGAGAAGAGTAAACGGTCTGACTCCCACGTTTCGAAATACAGTTTCAAAACGCGGTTATGACAAACGCATTTAACCGCGTTTTTGTATCGAATTTTCTTCCGTGGGCAATGCATATATTTGATCTGCGTTGAATGTTGATAAAAAAAATAGCTATAAATACTTTATTTGTATAATGTACATCAGTTATTAGGATTTGTTTCACCAAAAAGATTTCAAATCTTTCAATACTTAAGTGGTTTCTTAATAGATTTATTCGCTACTTTAGTTTATCTATTTGGTATGTGCTAGTTGTTTCAGTGTTTTGGACATATCCTGAGTTTTAGAGTAGACCGTACATTTTGAATCGATGGTAAAATCGACTATTATGGGAGCTGAGTAAGGTAAACAGTTGTAAGATAATGAGTAAATGTCTAACTAAGATATTCAAGTTATGGAGAAATCTGCCGCGTTATTAGTTTGTAGTTATGCTTTATAGAAATACATCCTTTAATAAAGTAAGCCGAGATAAGCAATATACTATGCTTCGATAGAGTGCTGAAACCATTCTTCTAATGATCATCTATTCAGCACTATGGGCATTGAACATAAAGAAAAACAGATGCTATCTAAATGGACTGTGTGAGAAACGTGTGACATAAGACATAGTTACCTGTATTATTAGATTAAAAGTATAATTTTATCAATTAACCGGGATTCGTATGATGTATTTCTGTTTTCGATCTTTTCAAGTAAAAAATCCTTCATCTCTATGAAAGAAAAGCAAACATACCTGATCAGCTCAATGCAGTTCAACAGATAATCTCTGATTGGCTGGAATTCTTAGACTATATGTCGGTAGAGGCCTGTTAGACGGGTAGGGAGGATATTCTGCCAAATAACTGTAGCACTATTTTCTATATCGTGTTTCAGAAAAGACGAAAGAGGAGACACTTTTCTTGGAGGTGAAACTAAATATCTATCTATCTACCTGATTGTCGTTCTTATCTCAGTTAGAAATGCTCAAAAGAAAATACGAACCCGTTTCTTCGTTGATATAAGTATTTAATTTTGATGAATGGAAATATACGTGTATGTTGATCGCTGATCCGTAATTTTTTTCTCTCTCCTGTATTGTATCCTCTATTATCATGGGTATCAGTAAATGGAAAGATAGAGTCAAGTA
The DNA here is from genome assembly GCA_900239685.1 of Rotaria macrura. NCBI lineage: Eukaryota > Metazoa > Rotifera > Eurotatoria > Philodinida > Philodinidae > Rotaria > Rotaria macrura. The sequence continues at coordinate 4,513 of OENT01000502.1, read as the reverse complement.
TGAGGATAGTAATGCGTATGAGGAAATTTCCATGTATATGGTTGTCGAGCAGACTAAAGTCGGTAGAGAAATAATAAATACAAAGCTCTGGCATGAAGTTAGATGTATTCTGTGACAAAGAAAGTTAAAAGGAATCTTTCATGATCATGATCGAGAGCTGAGTGTTTACTATTTCTTCATATTTTTCTTGCTAGAGAAAGATGAAAGCGAATAACTGAGGCGGTAAAGAGATATGTAAAAAAAATACGGCCGTTTTGCTATTTATTTTCCAGCGAATAATTATTTTAAAAAGGAACTTACTTCTCAAGACGAAACGAGCAATTTATAAAGTCCAGATCAATAAAAACTGTCTTCGTGTGATTTGATATAACGACGAAGCATTATTTTATTTCTTTGCAATAGAAGATTAGTTTTATTAACTGTGAGATTTTTAGTTCATATGAAGAAGTACCTCCAATGCTTCGCAGAAACAACATTAATGTAAAATCCGAATAAGTATTTTACTTTTGCTCAATCATCACCGTTTAGTCTCTTCGAGATGAGTATGGATTTGATACGTCTATCACGTTTATAATAAAAAGCTAGCTGTCTTTAAAATAACATAATTGAAATTATGGAACCAATCCGTTTTCGACAATGAACTTCAATTTTCTTATTTTAAGACGTTAGAAGTCTTATCTGAACATAAAATTAAACTTTCATTTACTTGAAATACTTGGTTTCTGTTTCTATATAAGCAAGTATTTAGCTTTAATTATTATATTGTATGTCACATTCATGTTCATGTTATTATCAATACCGGAATAAGAGAGGTGACCATGGGATAAAAAATAATTGCGACGAAATTCGCTTGCATAGCGTAAGTAAGCCCAGCATTTGAAAATAAGAATTGTTCGGTGCATACAACTTCAAATAACCGAACGATCCATGAATATAATTACTACTACGATTAAGCTTCAGCTATTTTTGTGGTTATAAAACTTCTTTCAGTTCCCATTTAATTGCTTTAAAAAATCACTGTCATACGTGCACACGCATGTCTAAGTCCGAAAGTCAATTAAAAATCACTGTAAACGTGCACAGTTTGAACAGACAAAAATTTGGTCTTTTAACTCGCAGCTTGTTCTCACAATGTGCAGCGGAAACGTGGATATTCTACAAGAAACCAAGATAAGAAATTTTGTTCGTTAAGACTTACCAAGTTCTCTGTTTTTCGGCGTTCAGATGCTCGCATTGTAAAGTAAGATAACGATGAAAAATTTCCTTTCTTAACACACACGCAACTCGCTGTATTTGGCAGTTTCAACACTAAAAACTTTAAACAAAGAAATGGCCAGAAATTTCGTTCGTTAAAACGCCTCGATTTTTGTGCTTTAAGTCGTTTTAGCTTCCAACATGTTGAGCGAAACAAGCATGAAAATTTCGATTCTCAATTCATACGGAATTCTCATATTTTAGCCATCGCAACCGAAAATCTTTGATCAAAATAAGGATGAAAAATTTCCTTGCCTAAAACACCCAAAATTTTGTGTTACGGCCCGTTGAAGCGCTGAAATTCTGAAAAGGTAAAAGGACGCAAATATTTGTATTAAAATATCGTTAAATCATTCATTTTTTAAGCAATAAAACTGTTATCAGTTATCGTTGAAAGCATGCATGTAAAAATGTTGCGGAAAAACGTTCGAAATAGAGACTTTCTGATAGTTTATACGCGTGTGAGAAGAAATGAGAGTGTACAGGAGCAGAAAGCTAAACTTCCAGGCGTTTACACACCTCGAAATATAGAATGAAAAAAACGCTGGTCAAGTTCACGCTGATAAATTCATATTCCCTGGCGTTTACACGACCACTTTTCTCCACACTCGCTTGAACACTCGGAAAAAGTTACTTTACGGTGCTTACACGCGTTTTTGAGGAAGTTTGTCTGTTTGGGTGTCACATAATGATATGTTTTTCTTCAGTTCTCATTTATTCTTCGAATCGTAATTTATTTCTTTCTTCTTATTATCAAACTTGGACTTATTCTTCGAAACTATGACAGGATTTTTTGAGGAGTGACTTTCTTTTTTACTGTGCGTAATTTCCGATTTTATCATACTCGAATTTTCAACATTCTTATAGGAACATTGCAGATAAACTTGCCGACAAAAGACAAGCCGATTTTTAAGACATTTCTACATATTTACAGACCTGCATCTTATACGGTGTTAAATAGAAGACTTCAGTAGACGCGAGTGCAATTAGAATGTATTATGAGTTGATCAGTGGCTAATGCCATTTTGTGTGGCAATGTCCGTTTCGAAAATGATTTTAGCTTATTTGCTATACGAGGCAGAAATTCTAATCATGAGCTTAGATCAAGTGTGCTTTGTTGATATCACATTATTTTATTCCTGAAATGATCTGCAGTTCCGCTATACGAATTTAGAGATTTGTAGAACATTAAGCAGACGACAACAACTCGTTTTCGAAACACAAAAATACGCATCATTCTTTTCCCTAGCTATTGCTTTCGACCTCACATCATCTCTAATTGATAGGAAGTCAGAGGATTAACGCTCTCGAGAAATTAGTAGTGACTCGTAAACAAATCAAGCTAACGATTCGAAGTGGGTGTGGATATATGTATTTGAGAGGGAACTGGAAATATTCACACATACACCCACACCCACCTCAGAACTGCATAAAGTAGCATGTTCTTTCTTGAAACAAGCATGTCTACTTGAAGTACATTTTGAAGCTTGAATTGCACTGAGACAACTCTTAATACTAAATTCATCTTTTCTTATCGCTAGCATTCTGAAAAGAAGCACGTTTTTGTTCAGTGCTATCAAGTAATCCTAATCTAAACCTGGCTCCCTGCTTGAGAAAGTCTGAAAGGATATGTCAAAATTTTGAGCGTCTTGTTCTAAGATCCTGTAATATTAAGCTTAGGATTCTTTCTCGACTCCTAATATTTCCTGTTACCAAAATTTTTCAAAGTAAAACAGAGTCCTCATCAATATCGGTTCAAAATCATAGTAAGAATCAAAGTTTAATCGAGAATCATGCTAGATCTATGTAAGATAGTCCACTCTTAAGAGTAAGTTCTTAACATGGAAGAGGAATTAATTAGGAATTGAAAGAGAATATATAAATGTGAGACAAAATCAGATGAACACACTGACATCCACTCATATTCATTTTCTCTCTAAAAAGAAGTATTTCTGAAACCGACGAAAACCGTTCCTGAGGGCTCGGAAACCCTTAAGAGAGTTCCGGATGGTGAGAAATGTGTTTCCAAACCCTCGGAAACGTTTTTACTGGTTTTCGAGAACTCCCTTTTTTAGAGAGTATGTTCCGATAGACACCTATGCAGATCATAGAATCAGCACGATGCATTGTCTTTTCATATACAAAAGGGTGTTGGTTTGAAAAGTTGAATGTGAAATTTCGTAGCGCTCATCAACAGCCACAAAATATGAAATTGAAGCTTAAGTTTTCATTGTGTTTACATCCGAAAAAATAAGTGTTTGTCTACTGAATAACACAAATACATACATATCGAAAAAGTTCAATTTATATCTCGTTGTACTTTTGTTTGCTCACTATGAAAATTCCGTCACATTCACAATTTTAAGTACTTATTTTACCAGTTATTTGAAGACTTCAGAACACTTTGATGAGATATGCAAGATTTAAAAAAAAGTCTCTACAAAGGTTATATTTTCTTTTACAAATAAATGTATGATTTCGGTCACCGAGGATTGAAGCTAGTCAAGAGTTGTACTCATCCTGCTAATGAAGTAAAGTGGTGTCGAATTACCACAAACCATTCTTTGAAGAGCCTACACATAAACTCATCCATGATCTCCGGCATTTAGTCTTAATAGGATATTTTTCCTGTAGCTTCATAGAAGGAAAGATGAAAAGACTGGGAAGTAACTAAAAAACGTTATTTAGGTTCCAAAGAATACAGGAATATGGTCTGTGAAAAGTTGTGTCCTGCGTCAAATTTAAGGAAAGAGATAGCCTTTTTGGCACATTTTTATGTAGCTCATGTTTTTGCCAAATTCGGTTTTGATGAAATTTATTAATTTTTACTTTATTTACAGCAAGGGGGAAAAAACTGATTTCTAATGGAGAAATCACAAAGAAATCACCAGAAATCACTGGAAATCACCAGAAATCACTGGAAATCACTGGAAATCACTAGAAATCACCAGAAATCACCAGAAATCACCAGAAATCACCAGAAATCACTAGAAATCATTGGAAATCACCAGAAATCACTGGAAATCACCAGAAATCACTAGAAATCACTCTAGATTAAATTTCTCAATTTTTTCAAATTACTAGACATTAGGGACAAATATACAATATTCTTTCATTATTATTCAATTTCTATTCAATTTACCACAAAATTAGTACTCGTTCGGCAGTCAGTTACTAGAACTTTTAATTGTAAAATAACTGAAAGCTCCTTATATTCTTGATCTCAAAATGTATTCATAAATTAGTGCCAAAAATCTTA
>OENT01000501.1:74926-106157 GCA_900239685.1 Rotaria macrura | reverse complement strand
AAATATCATTGTATTTTTTAAAATTGAGTTTAGTTTCTTAATGTAGTATGTCTTTTAAGGTTTTTTTAATTGTATTCTGTAGGTCATTTTTACGGTTTATTGTTTCCTATACTAGTTTTCAGTTTTACGCTTCGTTTTTTAAATAAAATATAAAAATTAACGCATATAAATACATTCAATACTGACTTACCTCAAAGGTGAAGGACAAAAAGAATCAAGCGAATATTTGCAACACAATGAAATTTGAATCGAGAAAAATATAGGCTGTGTATCAACACGACAGCACAAACTGATGTTAATGTGATCTCACAATACACTTGTCAACATAAAAAGCTTTGTCTGCATAATAGAAATTTTTTAAGTGATACTATTGTCGAATGAGAAATTCAGCCTGAAGTAAAAATTTATTCTTTTCTTCATTTTAATCAATAGTTAATTAACACCTGTTTAAAATAGTCGACATAACATTCCTAAGAAGAACTTTATTAAAATATCATGTGCTCTACAGTTACAGCTAACGTTATATCGTACTAACAACAAGCATTGTGGCACTAGAGAACTCTGAAATTCACTGTGTCGCCTCATCGAGGCAGTAAATTATTTTAACTTTCATCAAAGTCTTTTTACTAAAGTTCTTAGCTAATTAAAGACGAAAACCGTCACCGAGAATCTCAGTAAAGCCAAAGCATTTGGAAATCTGTAGATACTTAATTCAAACAATGGACTAGCGGCGCATGTCTAAGATTAATTATCTTAGCTGCCACTGTATTTATAATAGATAAAAGCAAAACAAATCTTATTGATCAATAGATATAACTATTATTATTAATGATGAACAGAAAAATAAATCCTAATAATTACAAAAGTTAGTTCTACAATGATGAATAGGAGAAACAGATCTTTGATGAATTTAATTCAACAAAATACCACTAGAAATGCGCAAATGGCTGAGAATCTCTTGAAAATTCATTCAGAAATGTATTTACATAATGAAGTTCGTTGATGAAAGTATAATCAGATTAGAAGGCCTCTAAAACTAAGAGATCATTTGAACAAAAGAATATGTTGGTGCAAAAGTCGCCTATCATGAGTATGATCTTATAAAAATGATTCAATATAAATATTTCTTTCGCATAATGAAAAGACTAAAATCCTAGTGAGGAAATTGTCGGCAAGGCCGATTACAGAAAATGTTGTAGGGCTATTGTTTCATTACTTTTCGTCTGATTTGCTTATAGTACTTCAGTACCATATTGTATTGTAATCTTTCTTCATCTTTCTGGATGATAGCAACTATCAGACCTTGTTGATTACTCTCTGATTATTTCGTATTCTTCTGTGCGATTGAATATTTTACGTTTCACCATGTCAATTTAAAGTTTTTAGGAAATGAAATCTTTGTGTCCTATTTACGTCATCATGATACAAATCATAACTGGGTAAATTCTATTAACTGTGATATGTATGAATACAAAAATGAATATGATAAGGAATCTATGATGATCCATTCTGTACTTGGAAACTTACGATCTGAATGATGAAAATCATAGGACTTCACGTTAGATCAATGGATCCAATATTATTGAAATTAATGTGTACTATTAATGGAGTTTCCTCTAGTCAGAATTATCAAAGTGATAAGTTCCTTATTTGATTCAGCTCGAATAGTATTACTGTGGACATGTAAAATATCTATTACATGTACTATATTGTATTTATCAATGCATTTTGAAGTCATCACCGTGAATCATTGTATACTAATGTTAAAAATAGTCTGACCTGTTGAACACTCGTTCGATTGAAAGTAGACTCGAACTATGGACTTAAGTTCATCGAAACGTTCTGGTTTTTTTTTCACCGAAATATATTCGTGTCTTCTTCAATACTTATCCATTATCATGATTCAAGCATGTTCATCGGTTGTTTAACGATAGTTTGAAACCAGAAAGAATATTTATGTATAATAATTGTAAGATTAACCGGTAAAATACCAGTTGACAACATTTCACATTCTCTTCTTCAGCTAAATAAAACATCACACTGATGTTTGAGTCGATTTCAATCATCATTCTTAAAATTTCTATATAATATCGAATGCGTTTCGTCCGGTATTCTCATCTTAAAACAGGGCCTTTGATTTGCTATTGTAAAATGGATAAAAAAGATAGTACCTGAATTAATGTCCGACAAAATTGAAAGTCGAATCAATAGTTAACGATTTTTTGGAAAACTAAATTTCAAAAAGAATAATCAATGCCAAAAGAAACAGTCAACTATTCTGAGAAGAAAATGACAAACAATAGACTGAAGTTGAATTTCAGAGTTCTATAATGAAAAACTCAACTATTTCGAATCATTCTTTATCTCAGACAATGAAATTGTCAACGTAGAGAATAAAAATGTAATAATTCCACTATTCAGTGAAAATCGTTTTAAAAAATGACCATGAGTCTATGTTCTAGATACACAATAGAAATGACAAGTTCGTTTTAAAAATCTATTCATCGAATTGACAGATTTTCAAGAGGTTGCATGAAAAATTCTACCGCTCAAAATCTGAAACGAAGGAGGAAATCGGGTACAGTCGAATTCTATGTTGCATAAGGAAAAGTTCGACAACAGTCGGTTATTTATAACTAAATCTTATTTGAAAGAATTTATTGAACAGTAGCTCATTAAGTTCTTTAGATGATATTTACAAGTATGTTAGGGCTTCATTGCAACATTTGAGTTGTCAGTAATTAGTCCGGGGAAGAACATTTTCGTTATGTTCGTAGTCATGATGTGATGGCATGGGCCTAAACGCCGAGGATTTTGTTTGCTTCTTCTTGGAAGGACTAAACGAACTAGAACAAACACTTTGCACAGAACTTGATAAAATGTCTCCGAGTTGTCAATACTTGTACGAAAACTACAGTGAATCATTTACAATAATCGATCCTGATAATTTCGGATGAAATGAAATCGAGGATTCCCTGTGTTAAAAAATCCATTTTTCTCACATGATAGAATCATAACATAATGAGCATTAATTGTTAAATATTGCATCTTTCACGTTTATATTATTTTGAGAATATTCATTTTCCAAGAAGTTTTCACACGATGTTATCATCATCTTGAAAAGGCCGAAAACTTAATTGTTTTCACTAGAGCCAAGTTCGACAAGTCTCTCATCTATTCTGCCCACGAACGCACATTTGTACAATCTAAGTGGATGATATCTTATTATTGAAATCCTTTCATCGACTGAAAAAGTGTTTTTGACGGTACGAACAACTATATGATCCAAAGTTTTATAAAAAATGAATTATCAATGTCTCCTACGAGTCAATTAACAATTCTTCTTTCTTTTCGTACATGATCCATTTTAAAATTTGAAATACAAAGGATTCAATATAATATAAGAAAAGATAAAATAATACTGAAGGTATGAAATTTAATTGAGAACAGAAATGAATTTAATGACAGGAAAGTGAGTTACTATCAATAACAAAAAGGAAAAGTATTATAAAAGAGTAAGATATTGTTCTTAAAGACAACGGTCATGACTTCTTTGTTTAAAAATTATGCAAAGAAGATAAACAAAATTAGATAGCACTTTCATGAAGTTCAGGGTTCGAAAAGACTGAGAAGCAAGAATCTTGTATTTCTAATACGCGTTGTGACGTGTAGAGGAATCGATTTTATATACACATCTCGATACAGAACCTCGTTGGAAGTGCGTGAAGATAAATCGAACTAAGCGAGTGAACGAGTTAATCAACGACTTAACAATTCTTAAAAGATTCAAACTATGTGCATCTTCTCTTATAAGATTGAACATACTTAAAGATTTTTATAAAATCGTTCATCCAGTGAATGCTGACGAATCAAAGTAATACCAAACTCTCAATTAAACCATAACGACTTCAATCACCATAATAATCCTCTAAACAATAGTTATAATGAATCTTGAAAAAGAACTTCAGACATTGTTCACTAAGAGCTTATTGTTAGTAATGGTTAATTAGTGTCAAGATCTCCGCGAATTCTGACCACATAGTATCGCCATACTGAAAAAAAATCCATAGTTTATTTCTAAAATCCAGATTTTACTTTAGGCAAGCGGAACATCATACAGAAAATTAGAAAAAATTCGAACCCGACAGACACAGTTATGTTTCTTATTATCTTTCAACCATCATTGCATGGTGTGTAGTTCCCAAGATCATCGGGTAACAATAAATGGCTTTTGGATGCGCTAGTCAAGGAACAGAAAAACGAGATTGTACTCGAGCTTCGCTGAACGATGGAATTCGGTGAGAACCACTCGTTGCGGATTTGGGAAAAATGAACCTCATGTAAGAAACTAAGTACTCTATCTACGAACCCACTGTTGATAACTTGTTCAGAGGCAGAAATATTATACTATGTTCTACCGATCAAAGACGTAGCATGTTCATCGGCTACTTGATCTAGCGTAGGTGTGGAAGTGGGTGTATGGTTTTGCGTTCTTATGCTAGTGCGTATTTTGGTTCTGGGTGTGAACAAGGAAAATATATCTATGCGAACCACATCGGCACTGACACGCACGTTCACATCCTCATTCACGATTGTTACCGTCGAATTCCCCTAGAGTACTACCGATCCTTCTGAACTTGCACAAAATATGCAAGAAGGCACCTACAACGGTTCAGGGCCTAACTCGGTCTCTAAGGTGTGGGTAGCGTTGTTCCCAAATACCTCGAAATCTCGGAGCAGGCGGTGGAGCTCATCGTCCTTGTTCTTATGTATTAGGCACTAAAATATCTCTAAAAATACAGATATTTCAATATTTTTTGATCGAAAAGAACAAAATTGACAAGGGCAGAGTGGTATCGCGCCCCCACTGTTTACGCCCCTGACAAGGGTTGTCCATGCCGCTAACTTGAGGGCACTTATAGAGTTCCAAAATATTGAGACAGTGGCACATGTAATGTTCCATTCTAGTTCGACGCTTTACACCGAGTAACTCTTGATTGTGGATATGACATATATTCCGAAAGATAAGAGTTGTTGACTGAATTCCTACATAGTTATCGGGTTCCAAATGAGCAATTTTTGCTCAAAATACATAAGTAAACGCTTGTTCAGGCTTTCTATCGATAGAATAATACGACTATTCAAAACGGGACAACACGAATGCATGTTTCAGCATGGGTGTGATTGGAACTTGTAAACCAGGGCGTGGATTCGGGTTCCTGTGTGGTGCTGGTACCTTGCTGCTCATGCATTAATAGTCACACCCACAACCTATCATTTACAGAAATACTGTTTACCGCAGTCCACTATTCATCCATTTGTTTCGATGAGGCTGAATAAGCAAAAACCGAGTCAATCATTGGATAGCTCGCCATGAATTTTTTTAAGATCAAGAGCCTAAATAACAGTAACACACTCATTTGAAAATTGATTGGATTTTAAGAAAGAATCGGTATGTGCTAATAAGTTATGAATTCGATAAAAATTGTCTGAGACGAAAACTGTGAGAATGCATAACGTATGTGACTAATTAAATATGAATCACTATTTTCCTCCCGTAAGAGTAGAATAATTTAAAAACTTTCAAGTCTATTCTTCTCATATTTATTAAACTGCCAGAAAGAAATTTACAACGAGAAGAAACTCTCGTAATACAGATTCATGTGAGTTGTACACCAAAGAAATTGTTAGTGATCAATTTTGAAACAGCACTTAGACTCCTAATTCCTTCTTATATGTTCTGTTACATATCCTATCCGGAAAAGAATGTGAAATTCACGAAAGAAAATAAAGTTTCACAGAATGAAAAGTGATGTAGCTCTAACGACAATACTCTAACACTCATTTATACATACGAATCCATTAGAAACAAAGTGACATCAGTTAAAAGGCATAAGTGTTACTGACGCCGTAGTAAGTATCTGTGCTGCTTATATGCGTGTTTCATTGCTGAGCAGATACTGAGATTATTGGGCAATCAAATAAAGACAAAAGTGATATTATTTAAGTATAGTTATTGAATCCTGTTCATATTCCATTTTCGATAAAAAAGCTCCCTGCACTAATCCTTAACGACAATATTGGAAATAAAGTAGTAAATATACTGGCGGAAGTTCTGAAAACAGTTTACTCGACCACGGGATTTTTCCATCATAGAAAATCGATGTTTCACAAAGTATATGCTGAACTCTTGAAAACTAACGGTCAATTGAGAAACAATTTTTTTTAATATTTTTGAATCAAATAATTTAGATATCATTGCAGACACTTTTAAAAACTGCTGAAAATTAATTATCGACTAAGTTGGTATTTAAAAGATCCAACATTTAATAACAACTATTTTCTAGTCGAGTTGCGATTATTAACTTAATCTTAAAATAAAGTCGAATGATGATTGTGAAATAACTTGATATTTTTCATTAAGAGATTTCTATTAAATATGGCCACAACACATAAAATTTGAATATTGTTTATAGGATCGTACACGAATTTTACTAAAGATTATCTTTAATTATAAATTTCACGTAGAAATAAATTCTTTCTTCAAAAAGTTAAAGTCTCTCCGTTATCAAAATATACTGCCCTTGATTTTATCGTACGAGAAAATTGTGTCGTGACTATATCGTCGATGAAATTTATATTTTTAAAAATAAAAAGAGTTGTAAAGTAAAACAATATATATAGATCGTTTAAGAGAGAACTGAAGAAAGACAGGCATAATTTTTAAGGGAAAACAGAAGACTCCCGATGGATTTTACCGTTGTCTGAAGTTCTTGCTACTATAAGAATCTGCTGCTTTTCATGATTGGTACGGAAAGACAAAAACAAAACATGATGTCAATAAACAAAGCACGCGAAGTTTTGCCGTGGCTATAAAACTGTTCAGCAATTATTCGCTCAGACAAAGAATTCTTTTTTAATTAACTATCACCATCTTATATATTCCTGTGAAAATTGCCAGAAAAATATAAAAAAACAAGAAAACCTTTACATTTGAAAACAATCAATAATGTTAAACATCAAAAATAAAAGAGAATAAGAATTGAATTACTAAGCTAGCAACACTAGTCTGATATAAATTCTCAATAATAAGTGGCCGTCAAACAAGTAATTGCAGAGGTAAATTACAAACGCGGCAATATTCCATAGATAAATCTTAGTCTTCTCGCTGTTTTTAGTAATTATCTTGTTTTGCACGAATATGCTTTTGTTTGAATCTTTCTTTTTGGTAGTTTCTTAGCTATGCACATGACGATGACTGTTTTTTAATACTTTCATCATCACTTGTGGATATCAATATAGAAAATAGTGCTGATAAAGTTGAAATTGATGGTATTTTTACTGACAATGGTAGAGTAGGTACGAGATTCGGCGATGATGATGATGATACTGATTGAGAATTATTTTTTATTTATTTCAGTGCACTGCATATATCATCATTACGTAAATCTTGTAGATGACGATAAAAATTCGATAATTGAAAGGACGGGGGACGTTTTCATTGCATTTCAACCCACAACTAGATGTTAATAGTCACACATTTCACCTTACGTTTTTGTGAGATTTTGTCGATTTATTTGATGACTTCCAATAAAAACATGTTGGCCAAAGAACATTGCTTTGTCTGGATTCTCTTTCCGTATTTTTACTGTATAGACATGAAATTGATCATTGTTGTAACGTTGATTCTACATGAATGATTTAGTATGATATTAATATATATGTGTATCTGTTCTTTTTCGTTTCACAAAAAAGAAGGTAAGCAAAAGCATCATCTTCATCAGAAAGTTCGACAATGTTGTCCACCAAATCCCTGCCACTGAGATATCAATAAATATATTATAGATAGATTAATTGTGTAAGCACCATTGGAACGATTTTGGTATACCAAAAGTCAAATCGCAACTGGTAAATGTGAACATACATGAAGTTTTCGATCCTACCAACACTTTCACAGCGCAGCTACCTATGATGTTTTCTTTATTAAACTCAGCCTAGCTCTAATAAGTCTTTCGGCTGCTTTGAAAAGATTAAATGGAATTTAAATAAATTGTGAATGGTTGTTGCTTTTTTCAAATATTACATATTCAATCTCGTATTAAAATCGAAAGTACATCTGAACATGTTTTATAATAATTTTGAATCCCTACACATATATATTTAGTAACAACGTTGATTTGTATCTGTCTCATTAGCACGTCATCTATTCATGTTCTCGAAGGAAAAACCAAATTTGTGAGACCATCAATGTTTCAACATTCAATTGGGTCATCAGTAATTCATTCACATATCCCCACTACTATCATTCTCTATTGAAGCATCACTAGCAGTCACAAAAGATGTTATCCTTCAAACTATGCATTTTAACATCTTTGCAAAGTGAAACGTACGCAATCCTGGTCGAACAGTTTCTTCATGCTCTACAGAAAGTAGTATCAATCATAATAAGCCGATACCAAAAACCTATATGGTCTAAATTTCCAATTTGCTGTAAGTTCTGATAATTTTTGTCAATATAGAAAAATTGTTATCGAACCTGCATCAAATGGTGAACACGGGAAACTCTATGGCTTTACCTTAAGGTACTTTTATCCATGTTTTGGAGATTGTCTACTTGACGATGATAGCCAATCGATTTTCTACACTTTCTTATCTTTGGCATTTTTATAGTGCTTGATGATTTTTAATAATCATGGAAAAATGGCTCTGGGTCTGAATCAAAAAGGGAGAACGAAGATTCACAAGATTCACACTGAAATACTTTTTGCGTATATTTATGATCTGTATTCTTTGTGCACGGAAGTAAAGTTAAAATTAATCAGATGAAGATGGAAATTTCAAGGATGACTACTAACGTCTAGTAGAGCATTTGCTAAGAGTTTCCCGTTAATCTTCCTTCACTTTCACGTTACAGGCGGAAATGTACGTAAAACATTCCCCGTCATAATGGTCAAGAAAATGAAAGCACACCAATCTGCCTAGCGTGTAGTCAGTCGAAAAATCTATCAAACGTCTATCAACGGATTTTTCCACAAGAGGTATTTAGTCCTTCAATGGTGGTAATTAAATAGCAACATCTCTGTGAAAGTCCGTACTTTTCATAGTTTTTGGTACAAAAATGTTGTGGTCAAGAAAATGAAGAAACAATGATACGAAAAGCACGTAGCCAGTCGAGAAACTGCTTCGGATAAGTATCAAAAGAATCTTCCCTCTAAGACTTTTTGCGATGAAGATTGATTGGAATTTAACAACAGATTTTGGTCATAGTCTATTCACAAAAACATTATTTCGCGTTAAAATTAGCTTTTGAATTGACTTCAATCTTCTTCTAGCAGAAAAAATGATCAATGAGAATATTTTAATCAATGAAAGATAGTAAATTTACATTAAAATCAAATGAAATGACTTTTGGTGAGGTTGATTGATAATATACAATCGATTTTAGCGTGATTTTCCCCCAAAACGCAGCTCACGGTAGATGTTCAAGTTTGACTTGTTTTATCGAAAATAAAATTGGGTTTCATCGAAAACATTTTGCGATGAGAAGATTATGACCAAAGCATGGCATACTCATTCGGATGACAGCATGTTCAGTGATGAGATCCGAATCAATAGTTTTGAGCGAGTAAAAACTGTATCAGATTTCTTCCAAAAACTGTCATCATATGTGGTGCTGTTGAAAATTCGAAAGGTCTGAAATATAGACGACTCACGCCATCTTTTTCATTCGATATCTTACTACTCTAGAAACTCAGTTTGATCAAATGTCTTTTCGACTGATATCGGCACACAATCTGAACTTAGTTTCTTGCTGTGGCAGATGCAGTTTCGACTAACGCAAAGATGAGCTCAATTAATGGAAGTTGTAGTATAGTTCTGGTCAAAATACTTTTAATCCCTGTTTCACGAATTCTTGACAACCATTCAAGAAATCAATAGACGAAAATGTGACTGTTATGCAATCTAAGTTAGCTGTGTTTTGGTCAAACTTAGAATCAACAGACAGTCGTGCAGAAAAATAAGGTCTTGAGCTGATTGGTGATCTCATGCATCTTCGTTCTTTCGTATAAAATCATAAGTGAAGTAATTGTCAATAAAAACTAATACAACAGTATTTTGAAAATAAATTAAAAATTAGTATGAATGGGCATTATATAATTCCATAATGTTCTTTCGTTCAGGTTTGTTCAGGACTTAATGGTACTGCTGAGATGAATCATTTGTTCGCTGAAGAGAAAGAGAACTTGATCCCAAATGTTTACAAGTAGATTTTTCAGCGATTGTTGACAACACAGATCTTTTTATTTTCTAAAAGTAAATACTATACATACGATCCATTCATTCAAGAGATCTCTTTCATGCAAAGATTTTTCAAGATATTCTACTCTGACACTTTCGAAAACATTGTTTTGAAGAACCAAAATGTCAAATAAATAGCTGACAATGAAAGGGTTTGCAGTGTTGAGCGAAACCATTGACTATACTTGGGTTGAATGAAAGCTCTTAGAGCCCAAGTATTGAATTCGATATGTGACTTGCTTATGGAGTATCAAAAAGAAAGTTAGTTGAATTTCACATAACATGAAATTTAACTATACAAATAAATCATACCAATTTGTCTCTACTATTGAAAGGGTGAAACATAGAGTTTTTCGAGCCATATGGAAGACAACCTGTGATAGCCCGAGTGTTGGCAAAAACAATGTCACGGTTTATTCTCAAAATAGTGGAGATAACCATGTGTTACTCATTTTTATAGTAAAATTTCACATCTCATGAAATTTAAGTCATTTCTTCTAGATACACTATAAGCAAGTCTTATTCTAAATTTGTTACTTTGACGATGAGAGCTCCCATTCAATAGGAATAAGCTCAATCGTTTTGCTCATCAACACATACCCTTCCATGGTGAGTTTAGTTATTTGATCGATGATTTAAAAGATGTAATGAGTGTTTAGTTTAATCTGTTACAGAATGTGAATATACCTGTATCACTGTGTTTCCATCTGCTTTGTAAATGGCATGAACTGCGCCTAATGGTATAGGTATTATGGAGAGAAAAGCAATACACCATCCCAGAATCTGTGCCCATCGAGGATAAACATAATGTTTTCCATAACGAACGCCTTTCAAATCGGTTAAACTAAATATCCATATTGCCTAAACAATTTAGAATGAAACATGATAGTAAGATTTTTTTCTCAGATATGATCAAAAATTCATGAATTAGAATTAATTCGAATCTCTTACGTTATTTCAATTCTTCCAACCGTTCATCATGATATAAAACTATCTTTTAGATTTAGATAAGAAATGCTTCATACTTCATTCATAGATACGGGTGCTATTCCTTTATTAGTTTATTTTAAATTTAAAACGTCGATGATTAAATTTATGAATCTGACAAATCTTTCGTACATATAAATGGACATCTCTATTATTTGATCGAGCATATATCGCAGTATCTTAAGCTGCTCGTTCAATATCATGAAAATTACTTACCAATATAAGTGTTGGTGAAATCACATACCAACAAATAGTGAAAAAAAGATGTGGTTTTTTACCAGTCATTTCTTTAATATTCTCAGACAAACGCTTTGCACCTGAAACATGTTCAGAAGAGCGCATGTTCTAGAATGAAAAATAAGATGCTAATTACCGTAGAACCATACTACAGCAATGACTTCAAAGAATGCGATGTACATTAATGACACACCAGCAGCAAAATAATCAACTAATGTAAAGAAGTAAATCCCTCCCTAAAAGATATTGAAAGGTATCATTTGATCTAAAGTTTCATATACCTCCGTATAATAGACAAATCCCACGAAAAATGTCACGACACAAACAATCATCACCAAATATTCCTTTCTTTTGATATATTTTTGAAAATAGTAATTGAATTCATCTTCAATCGTTGTGACAATGACTTCAACCATTGTGAACTATACGAACAGTAATCATATCATCTGCTTCTGTAATGAAATTTTCATTTCTTCACGTACTTGAGAGTCAATACCCAGAAATAGTAGCATTACAAAAAATAATATTGACCATAGAGGAGCCATCTTCATTGTAGCTATCGCTTCAGGATACACGGAAAACACCAAACCAGGTCCTACGAATATATTGATATACACGTCAATCTCTTGTCTTTTCCATATTCTTGTTTCAATTTTAGAACCCCTTAAACTTTTAAATAAAAATGCTTTACGCTGATATTCAACGATCAGATATATACGGTAATATCTCATAATTCAAATATTATATTGTCTAGAGAAAAAAATGCATGTTGGCATTTTCACAACAATAGACTAGCTCTCTGGTAACCCTGCAATCAATCAACATGTTAGAGGATACTAAACAGTTACGATGCGGCCGAAACGGAGGCTTCAAATCGATTTGGAAAGAGTTTACGTAAAAATATCATCCGTGTAATAAAAATTCATCGAGTATGACCTATCATTTTAATAAAGAATCTCTTCTAGATGTTGGCCTGCATCTTCAATTCTGCACTGAACAAGTGAGATATCCAAAGTGTTCAGTTTTTCACTTTTAAAGAATTTTTGTCAAAAACAACAAGATCAGTAAGAGGCTATAATACATCATTTCGTCGAACGACTGATTAAAATAAATGTTAGAAAAAAGGATTAGTATATCCTGCTAGTGCAGTTGTGAACAATGGTAGTTTTGATGCTTTGCACTTGAAAAAATTGGATTTTAAAAGCAAGAAGTAATCTTCGGAATAGAACTTTAGTGTTATAAATTCAAATGAAGTATCGATTTAAAGAGTAGAAGATTGATTTACCTTGTGCAACAACATTGTCGATGTCTGTTTGTTGGGTAAATGCAATGTAACCAAGAACTGAAAAAATCGCCGTGCCGGCAAATATACTCGTAAATGCATCCAAAAGTACCACAGACAATACGTCTCTAAATTACAAAACTTCTTGCATGAAAACGCCAGAATCCTAACTGTGGTACAATTGTATTAGTAACAATCGTCTAAGTGTAATCAAAACTAATTAGAAAAGTGATGATTCAATGTCGAACTCTCTCAAGTCACTTCAGACTATAAATCTATCCGGAGAATAAGAAAATGTGCTTCTACTTGATAATGTCGTTGTGAAAATTATTATAGCTTGACATAGCAATCAATGATCCGAACGCAATTCCAATTGAATTAAAATTCTGTTGTGCTGCTTTCAACCACACTCCAGGTTTCAATAAATCAGACCATTTCGGTCTGAAAAAATATAGCAATCCTTCTTTTGATCCAGTTAGCGTACAACCACGTATAACCAAAATTATTAAAACAATATAAGGAAATGTTGCTAAAATACATACATATATACATATTTACAAATAGACAGATATATGACGAGATGTGTCATGAAAAATGAGCCTCTCATTAATTAGATCAAAGCTCTTTCAGACTCATTACTTGTCGTTCGTCTTTTAACAAAAACAATCGTCATTCTATGCTCTACAGAACATGGGAAACAGGAATTCCTTCACGAAGTAACACTGAAAGTATCTATGGTGAGCACTGGTATACATCAAGTAATTTGGTCCATATTGATTAAAAATGATCTTAAATGACCGAAAAAGTATGTTTCACATTCTGTGCCTGTTACACAACTGAGCGCGATATCATTCACGAAGCTTTCGATGATCGACAGAACATTGCGACAATGGAGAGAAAATGGAAAACTCATGCATAACGAGTTTGAGAAAAATGCATCGATGGTCATTGAATTGATCGAGTTTTCCACGGGCTGAAAATGGTGTACTCATTTTTCCGTCATGTAGCAAAGAGAGGCCTATAAAATAAAAATAGTTGTTACAAATAAAGAGCTTTTTTGATGTATGTCAATGTACACTATGGATGCTTTCAGTGTTACTCCTTGAACGAATTCCTGTTTCACATAGTTGTGTGGAGGATTGAATGACGAATATTTTTCTTAAAAAGACCAACGTTAAGTAGTGACTCTGAAAGAACCATGGGCGCATTATTGAGAGATTCATTCTTTATGCTGATACTCATTATCGATATGCAGCTTTATCTTCTCCCTGAGTCTTACCTGTTATATAGACAACCTGAAACGAGACCAATCAAAATAAATAACACATTCATTTAAATAAGTTTCCCTTACAACTAACTTGAACTGTTTCATAATCATTTCTAACTATAGCAGTTTTAACCTTTTAAAATGTTCTTATGAAGAGAAAGAGGGTTTTAAATTTTGAAAACAATAAGTATTAAATCCTCACCCCTCACAGTCAAAGACCCTGAATATTCTATAATGCTTTAGCGCTTAACCTTCTTAGACCGGTTTTCTAATACGAATTCCGTGTGTGCAAAAACTTACCATTGCAATTACATTTGATTAAGATAAAACTACGTTAGGTAACCATAACTGTATCTCAACTGCAAATTAAAGAAAGGAATTATGAGAAGGGCGTGGGTGTGGGTGTCGGTGATTGAGGGCGCCAATCAGGTTAAGACCTATACACTCAAGACCTTCAATCATATTTCATATATTCGTAAGTTGTTCTACAAATGCTATAAGTGGAGTTTTTTCGCAACCGTACAATGCTTCACACACTATTTATAGCTTCCTATTTTCTCTTGCTTTTAGTATATTACCCCTTTTCAAATATCAGGTATAAAATTACTTTTTCTTGTATTAGTTTGCGACTTTTGCTCTCTAATAGATACAGTGAAACAAAAACTGAACAAAAATTGTTAAAAGAGTTGGAAAACAAGCTTTTCATAGGATTTAAGTCTTCCTTTATGGGAGCCACATTGAGTTTAGGTCAGTCGTGTATTACCAAGGTAGTCTACCTGAAAACGGGATTGAGAAAATTTAAGTTTCACTCGCTTCCATTGAAGAGAAAGATTTCTGTTCAGTTCGAAATAAAAGTCACTACTGCTTCTGAAGTCACATTTGAATAGGTGGTGAGCATAATGAAATCTAATTGTAATCACTTTTCCTTACTTCATGGCTCAATATGTGTCGTACGCCAATTTAGTAATGATTTGAATTTCTGGCACATCTTTTTTCATGGATTTTTTCATTCATGCATAAACTAATAGCTAGAGAAGATCCAAGACGGCTGGAACAATTTTTATACGAGATTTTGCTTCCATAGAGAAAATCATGCTATCTCAATCTTGAAGAACATAGGTCTTCAAAAGTTGGATAAATTGTGTCGCTCAAACAAGAAAAATAGTATCAACTCAGTGATTTTTAAAAACGTTTCAAACAAAAAAATTGCCATTAATAAATTTACTATGATCCCTAGACGGTAATTTTATATTTTAAACAAGGTACTGTAGGAAATGTCGTCTCTTTCATTAGTTTGAAAATCCAGGCATGTCTCTGAGAATGTAATTGATGATAACTGCCAAGCATCGACAAATACGCCAATGTACAACCGTGGCGTTTAGTGCAGCATAGAATTCTTGCTTAATAACCACGTACCACAGCGTCTAGTGTGAAGTTCAGAGCGTACCACTCGCAGTGAAGCGTTAAAAGATTGGCACTGCTTCGATTCCTTGCAGTTAGTTTTTCCCTTTACACTATTTTGTAGCCTGGTGGAAGTAACCTTAGCCTCTAGAATCTTTAGATGATTTTTCTCTCTAGCACTTTTACCTTGGGTGAAATTCTAAATTTGAAGGAAACGACTTACTTTCCCAGCAGATTTAACGCCTTTCCATATGCAAAAGTAGACAACGATCCAGAGGATAGCACCATAAAGGAGTAATTCCCATCTAACTGATCCAACTTCGTTTATTGTTGATGTCATTTGAAGAACTTTATATCTGAAATAGATTTTGCAACATATCTGATCAGTATTCAAATTTCTGTTCTCACCGATAATATTCATCTCCAGGCGACAATGTGCCATTCATTTTAATTGTATTGTTCAATAAATGTGAGTGGTAAGAATCATAACACGTGGCTAAAAGCAAGTTCCTTTTCACAGTTAATTTTAAAAACAGAAGAAAACTGTTTCTAGACCTTTATTCCAAGAATTCTGACATCCTTTCCAAGGAACATCCTTCGCAAACGAATGAATAAAATAATAGAGTGCCCAAGCAAGTATCACAATATAGTAGGTAACAAGCCAAAAGGTCATTAATACAGTGGATACACCAGTACCTATATTGAGAAAATTTTATTAAATCATCGTACATTTTCTCAGAAACATTTACCTTTTAGTAACGGGCAGATTCTGGCCAGTGCTCCTACTGGTCCTTTTCTCGTATATTGACCTAGTTACACAATTTATTTCATTAATAGTACATTCGATTCTCTTTTTTCTGTAACATACCGATAGCTAATTCCATATACATAAGAGGAAATCCACAGAATAATAAT
This sequence comes from Rotaria macrura, assembly GCA_900239685.1. Lineage (NCBI taxonomy): Eukaryota > Metazoa > Rotifera > Eurotatoria > Philodinida > Philodinidae > Rotaria > Rotaria macrura. The sequence continues at coordinate 89,769 of OENT01000501.1, read as the reverse complement.
GTGATGAAATATGGAATTAAAAATGCTCCTAAAAATTATCAATGAAACCATAGAAAAGGAGAATGAATAAGAAATACTAGTTCACCTCCTCCACTCGAATAGCACAAATAAGGAAATCGCCAGACGTTTCCAAGTCCGACGGCAGAACCAACACAAGCAAGAATAAATTCGATTTTTTTCGACCATTGCAGACGATTCACTGAAACATCTTCATTATGATTCGACATTATTAGCATACAAGCACTTTACTCCCCTAAAAACGAGCAAGAAAAAAACAATTTACTGTATGTAAAACACATCTTTTGATTCGAATGCATTTTTTTGGCAGTCATCTTAATCATTGAACAAACTTTTATCTACCGTCTGACGCATCATATCATACTCTGCTAAGGGACTATGGAGTTTTTTCTTTAGCTGGGAAGAAAACAGTGTTCCAACTTACTCTTAATTATAGTTGTGATGCCACCTTTCTTACTTAGTTGAACTAGCTTTAAACTTGATAGTATTTTTGATATTACTTTGACATTAGATCACAATTAAGAGTGTCTGGTTACTATCATGCTGCTCAGTACATGGAAAATCGGTGAGTTTTTTTAATTTTTCATTAAAGAAAGAGAATCTTTTGAAAATGACGATTTTGAAAACTTCTGCGAAAAGTAGAACTGATCGAGATAGCTGTTCCTTTACATGGTTTGTTAAAAATTTAATCAAATGTTTCGAAAAATAAGTTATCATTTTCTCGATTTGCAAAATAAGCTTTAATCATATGTATTTAATCCCATTTTTTCGCATTTTTAGCTCTTCACTGCGAGTTGTCTCTGAAAAGAATATGCATACATTGGTTTGTGTAATGTTTCTCTGTCTTTTAACTTTTTCTAATAAGCTCTATTGTTTACATTCTAAACTATTGAAAAAGCGAATCTTCTAATAAGTTCAATAGTGAAGTGAGCGCTCAACCATTTTTCCTTACAAAAGAAATTCATCCTAGAATCTTATGCATAGTGATATGTTCTTTCGCACAAAACATACGAAATTTATTGGTACCTAGATTAAACATACAGAATTTCATGAGAAAACTGTGAAACCATAGAATAGTCTATGCAACTATCGATCGTTCCATAGGAAAATATGAACCGTTCAGTATAAAATATTCGAAAACTTCAGATCACCCATTCAACTTTCAATTGCTCGGTATAATGCATACTGAACCGTCATTTGTTCCGTAGAACTACTAGAGGTTCCGAAAAAGGTTTACTTTGGCTCCGGAACTCCAAAACCTTTTTGTAATCTGCAGAGCGAGGTTTTTGTTACATTACTAAAAGTCGTGCAATACTTGCTATACAGGAAATCATCACAATTAGCTGTGCCGCTCGAAATACTGAAAATGATTAAAATTTGAATAAAAGATAAAAAAGCATACGTCATATTTGGTGAAAAGGTATCAAAACCGTTTGACATACACATAAGATCTTCGCAGGGTGGTAGTCTCAGTCAATACCTTTTCATTGCCTATCGTAGTGCTCTGAAAAACTGTCTCGGAGATCAACCAGGGCATCGGTCTGCTGATGATCTTATTCGACTTCTTAGACTAATCATCTTACAGAACATACCCCTCGTGATTCGATACTTGAAAAAAGCAGGTTCACGAAATTGTAATTAATTATATGCTTACTCAAAAAAACATGTAAAAGTCGATAAATGTATCGAAAACAGTGGCACAGTTATTTCATACGCGAGTAAAAAGAGGGGAAAGTAGTAAAATGTCGAAAAGCAAATTGTCGACAGTGTAAAAATGTCAACATTGTGAAATGTCGAAGTTGCAAAATGTCGAATAAGTGGAATGTCGAAAAAAATGTCAACAATTTAAAAGATTAGCAAAATTGAACTGTTATTATATTGTACTCATTTTTGACTAAGCCAAAATCTACTACACATGAGTAAGAAGAACGACATACATGAATCCGGAAAGAAACAGCAAAAGTCATAAATTTATGTTAAGTGCCAGCATATATGGATCAAACTACTTTAATTTCCTACCAACTAGTGATGAAAATTGATAATGATATTTGAACAGTTCGATTACTCCCACACCTTAGCGTGTTTGCAATGGATCGAACAAACCTTGCATTACTCGAGACTTCTGCGCATCTGACATCAAATTACTCCAATTAACATCGATGAGTTGTTGTCAAAGAATGACCTTTCTCAGTCTTCCTTTTTTCGACATTTTTCTATCGACATTTAGACACATCGCCGAAAAAAATGATCGTGAACAAAGCAATTTACGTAAAAAGTACTGAATTGTTTAAGGATCGATAGACAGTCTCTGAAACCCACAGTCAACAAGTGTGTAAGATATATTCAGAAATCTTTAGGAAAACGTCGATGGTTAACAACCTGACGAAGTATATCTTCGACGTTTTATCATCAGTTTTTCTTTGTGTATACCTTCCGACACTATGCTTGGCTCTCCCTATTTTATCCCCTTTGTTACGTCATGATTATCTCAGATGCCACAATGTTCTATGTTGACAAGGGACAAGAATATGATAAATCAAGATTGAGTATCAATAAAGATCCAAAGTATTTTAGTAAACAAGTAATCAGACAACAATAGTTCAACAAGCATAGAGAAAATAGAGAAGAAGGTAGATAGATTATTGTTATTGTTATTGATAAAATAGAGATCAATTATGTATTTATGAATAATAACATTCTTGAATCTCAGCAAAACATATCGCATCGAAAACTCCTGGTAGGGCTTCCGGTGGTATATTGCTGCCCTTTTGTCTCTCCATACCATCTTGATCCTATAATCTCTGAGCATTCTCTACATCTTTACATTAAGATATATATTTAAAGAAGATTGAGAGCCATGCATTCGACTGATCTTGGTCCCTCACTATTTTTCCAGCGACATCTTCGTTCGGGATGAGTATCACAAAACGAAAAAACATCATCTTGCTCATTTTTTTTTCGTTTGTGCCGCGTTACATAATTGATAGATCAACATGAATCTTATCTTCTAAAATGATTTTTGTTTGTTTAAACATATTAATGGAAAGGAAAAGGATACAATGCAATACACGACTGTCCCTTTTTTTATACTCGTTCTTTCTCTCTCTTCTCCTCTCTTTTTATTCTTTTTATATTTCGTTTTGACCTTCGAGGTATTTATGGTTACTCGTTTTAAAAACTACTTTAATACTACTTCAAGCGTTTACTAATAGAGACCATAATTGTATTATTGCTAATTCATTATTTTCCAATGATAGTATCTATTATCATGTGAGTACTTACAAGTGAAACATCACCAAGAAAAAAGATACAAATAAATCAAGTGTTTTATAATTGAAAAAACACCTTTACTCAACAAAATTAGTTTATTAATAATGTTTTTCGAGTTAATGTTGCCGTGGAAATTAAAAGAGTTTGATAGTGTACCTATTCTTAACGAGAATATTTTAATTCCTAAATTCAGCCGATCATGTTAATTAGATTGACGGGGTTGTAAAAAAACACAAGAGAAAGCACTAATTTTTGAATGCTAAGTGTGTGGATGCACTTTTATGGGAATGAATTTCGACTCGTTTACAGACTATTCTAGCCACCTGAAGAGACATTTAAGCAAGGTCTAAATGCATCGTGGTAACTGTGTTGATAATTTTTATTTGCAGGTCGTATTTATCGCTTCGAACTCACATTCACCGTCATCCTCATCCGCTCGAAAAACACCCAATTTAACATGAAAACCTGATTGGCTTCCACATGAACAACGCTTTCTTTAGAAACTTCAATTAGCAAAAATATGAGATTGATCCACTACTGGCAACGATCAATTTTACACATGTCTCAAGCTCGTTCATCATTTTGCTCATCTAGTCTTTTAATTAGTTGAAAAAATGTACATTTACTCTTTTCTTAGTGCTTAGCGATACTTTGCACACGGCGTATTGCAGAATTGGCACCACGAAACCATACACTACGACACACAACTCAATAGTCAAACATGATTGTAGATGAACCTAATGGAAGAAGAAATAAATTCATTGCAGGGGAAAATCGTACTATTTAATGGTTCATTTTCTAAATCTAAATGAAATGAGAAGAAAAGATTTATTAAACAAAATAAGCTTACTATGTCATCTTGCATTTAGATATCTAAACAGAAAAGAGAAGAAATTGATAAATTGAATAGTACTTACGATTTAATCACTCATCTGAGACATCTAGATATAGAAAAGAAAATACATTTGCTAATGAGATGATATTTACCAACTGATCGTTAGATTCAGAAATCTAAATAAATAAAAAGAAAGACAAGATTTATCGAAGAGGGTGGGATTGTGGCTGTGGGTCTAGGGGTAAAGTAGCAAAGCGTCGAACGTCAAGACCCGGAAAATCAAAATCTAGTAAAAAGAAAAATCGGAAAACTTCTAATTTCTTTTCAAAAAATATGATCGCAACACATGGACTATTCTTTATCGTACGATCTGTGTGTGAGAGTATGGATATGGTTGGATTCGGGGAGAAGTGCCATACCTACACCTTTGTTAAACACTCTTATCTGTACCAAGCAATCCTTGTCGTTAGATTTCTACTGGTGGAGTCCCTATCTGGCAGAAATAGGTGGAATTCAGCTACATTGCATATGTAGTGGCTCTGAATCTACGATTCGATGGTCAACCAGCATTCAGGTCGACATTGCAGGCTTCTGATCGTACAAGATCTGATAAGATATTACACTTAAAAGCGTTTTTCAACGATTGTTCTCAAGACGATATAACATGATATGTGTTCGTGTTTTTCAAAGATTTTGTCAAATTCTGACTGAAAAATGGCAGCGAAACTCTTGGAGGCGTATTGCAACAAGAAAATTATAGGAAAAGAGTGAATGCCTCTTGTGAGATCATATTAGATCGTATAAGATTCCTTAAAAATGAAAAAAAGGGCAGTACATGCTGCAAATTTTGTTGATTCTTGTATGACTTCCCATATATATTTCTCTCCGGGTGGTGAAATCATGATTATATTGTCCTTTTCGCCAAGAAATAAGCAGAACAAAACAGCTTTCTTGTAAAATTTATAATTTTTATAGTGTTCAAGAGACAATATAATTTATAGCTTCTAAAAATCCTGTCTTTTGATTTCTATTCACTATGTGAGCCTATGTACATCAGTGATGGGATCGGTTCGTGTTTTTTACGAATCAAACCGAATGGAACCGAAAAAATCTGAAACCGAACCGAACCGATTAAAAAAATAAAAAAACGTTTGTCGATTTCTGCTTTTTTTTCAAAGATATCCATTTATAAAATTTTATTGACGACGTGATTATAATACTTTCGATAGTTCTAAGAGTGACTTAGAAAGCTGAGCTGCAGCCAATTTTTAAAGTATAACTATTTCCTCTTTTATGTTAGAAATATTTTTCAACCGGAAGAGACTACAGTGTACTTTTAGTGGATAGCCAATTTCTTTTGAAATGAAGAACGAATCATTCGATTTTTTTCATCGCTCAATGCGAAGAGTAGATTTAGTTTCAGCGGTGTGCCGTAGAAAGGTCGAAAAGAAAAATGTCGAAAGGAAAAATATCGAAAAGAAAATGGTCGAATGAAAAAATTTCGAAACGGAATAATGCCGAAAAAAATTGTGAAACGGGAAGAAATGTCGAAAAAAATATAGAAAGAGGAAAAAGTCGAAAAATACATCTTGTCACAAAAAAAATGTCAAAATTCGAAATAAAACGAAATAGCGATGTCTACAGTAAATGATGCCTCTAAATATGACTAATTCATGTTTTCTTTTCTCATAATTCTACTAGTCTTGATTTTGGACCTCTTGTAACAGTGATGATGATGATTAATATTTGATATAGATTAGACAAACAATCCCTACAAAAGAGTAAATATATAACTAAAATTCTACCATTATGGCTACAGCTATCGCATCTTCAGAAGATGAAACTCAATCAGAGTCACCAACTATTTCATTTATTAATTCACAAAAAGGAAAACAATCGCAATTCAACGTCGTATTGATAATCTTGGTCAACGATATTATGATGGCGTTATAAGTGCTATGGAGTACTTAAATGGCTTATCATATACAGTAGCAAAACGAAAAAAATAGCATTTTATTATTTTCTCTTCTTTATATTTTTCTGTATGCTTTATTTCGATTATCACATGTTAGTAATAACTTACACGATAAAGCATACTTCTCTCAAGTCAGAATTTTCGAAAACACTCTTTTCGATCATTTTCCACGACAATATTTTTTTCGACATTCTTCCCTTTCGATATTTTTCTTTTCGACATTTTTCCCTTTCGATATTTTTCCCCTTTGATTATTCGACATTTTTCCCTTTCGATATTTTTCCCCTTTGATTATTCGACATTTTTCCCTTTCGATATTTTTCCCCTTTGATTATTCGACATTTTTCCTTTCGACCTTTAGACGGGCAACCGTTTCAGCTAGCTGGTCATTGTTCATTGAAGGACGTAGTGTGAAAATGTCGTGTAACCTAAGTTTGAGAAATGATCTAGATATGTTACACTTTCCAGCTTTTGTTCTTTACTTTTTTAGTATATCATTTCGGATTGACGAAGCACTTGAAAATAATAACCTAATGATGATGGGAAATACATCTATTAAAAAGAAAACAGCTGTCCTTCAAAATATAACGATTTTGTCGAAATTCTAAATTTTATCTCGTTTTTTACAGTTTGAGAGGTAATAATCACTATGACTGTCTAAATTTGAAAGGTCTAATTCAAAACAGAGAGATATCTATTAGTGAATTATAATGTAATACAAATTGATAATCAATTAATATTATAATACATAAGTGCTTCCTGCTAAAATGTTGTCTGTAAAAGTGTATACTGAGCGATGAACAGAACTATTACTCATGAGCCATGACTGAAGGTTTTTGAAGCAGTTGGCTCAATCATATCATAAGAATGTGCTATACTATCTTCGAAGTAAACTAACCCATCAATCATTTTATTTATGTTATTCTGAACTATTGTGAAACTATCGACCTTGTTCAAAAAGTCATTATCAGCACTAATTTTACATGAAAGAAAATTACACGTAATACATACAACGATGTCTTTTCTTATTTTTATTTTTCGTTCTGTTATGAACATCGCACCGAGGAAACGAATTTCTCCCATTCGTGGTGCAATGTGCAGAAGAGAAAGAAAGATAAAAATTCTTCTATATATTATTTAATTTCTTTAGGCTAAATTAAGTGTTGATAACGATGACCTTTAGAACGTGGTCGGCAATCTCACAATATTGTTGAATAAAATGAATGATGAATTAGTTAACATTGCAATTATTATATTCATTTATATATCATCAGATAATATAGATATACTTTGCTCACTTTATTTTAGTCTACAGATTAAAAAATGTTTGAGAATATATTTCTAAAAGAAATCGGTTCCGAATATGTGGAACCGAACCGAACCGATTTCGGTTCGGTTCGGTTCGACTCGGTTCGACTCGGTTCGGTTTCCAACCGAACCGGTCCCATCACTGATGTATATATTTCTGACCGAACATAGAAAGTTCTCTTTTGAAATGTATTCCGACAGAAATGTTATCGAGATGATGTGTAAGCATCCTTCATAACGAATATTTTTTGATTCTTCTGTAAATTTAACTTGCAGCTCTAAAAGCAGCTTCAAGATTCTCTATCTTTGCATAAAAAGGAGAATCTGTGTTCGTATTTAAATAAATACGATACCACAGCACATTGAAAACATCTTTTTTCCTGCATTTTGACGATAAAAGGAAAATATCAATCCTACAGTAAATAATCAACATAATGTGATCAGACATTGGACGCAAGTACTTTCAAGTACTTTGGTGTTTTAGATCTATTATATCTTCCTTCTTTGACAAGTATATACCCAAATAGCTCATTTTATGCGTTGCATCACAGGCTACAAAACGGTACAATTCATTTTTTTATCAAGTTCTTTCACGAGCGAAAAACTAAGAGTACTTACGATTTTAATGAGCACTTTAAAAGCGGCCAAAAATTTTCAAGTACTCTTAGTTTTTCGCTCATGAGAGAACTTGATAAAAAAATGAATTGTACCGTTTTGTAGCCTGTGATGCAACGCATAAAATGAGCTATTTGGGTATAGACTTGTCGAAGAAGGAAGAGATACTATATTTAAAAAACCAAAGTACTTGACAGTATTTGCGTCCGATGTCTGATTGTGATGAAGAATGCTCCAATTCTTCAGTAGTAATATTTTCTTGTTTTATACTAATACAAGTAGTAATATATATATATATATGAAACTGCTTTAGTGTTTCTAATATGATAAGCATATCAATTTTCTATCATTCTCTAGACTGTAAAGCTATAGGTTCTAGAAACCGTAATTCACTTGTTTCTGTCTGTCTGTCTGTAAAACTTGATACGAATGACCGTTTCCATGGAACAAATGACAAATTTTGTTCCACATATTAATTGTGAATCTATGGAACGGTCACACGAAGTTCCTGTCAGTAATTTAAATTCCTCAATCGTTAAAGTTCAGAACTACGTGATTCGAATAGCTAGGTGTGAGATTCAACCTCTTGCGCATCTCAAACATATTTAAGCCCCCATGACGAAATTTTCAACAGTGTAGTCTATAGGTTAGGAAGCTAGGAACTAGACTCCCCTTGCTCTAATCAAGGTCGTGGTTGAAGAGTTGATTCGCACCTGTCTTCTGCATTGACTTTGGATACGTTTCTTACCTCGTTGTTCTCGAAAATTTTTCATTTTCGTCAGATTGGTACTCAACTTTCACTTAATCATTGCCTGCCTTCATCGTCTCTCCTAAACTTATTCGGCTATCTCTTGGAAAATTTCAGCATCTGTGGTAGACATAGTCTAGTTTGTCTTCTGTTCATACGTTTTCATGTGTGATTTCTGCAGGTCTAGGGTTCAGTGAAACAATTTTCGATGCACGTTACTTGTATCTATCTATATTTCTATAGAGATGGATATCGTTTTAACGGTTTCTAAAACGGTCAACACAGTAACATTGCTTTATACATAGTATATAATATTATATAGATATATGTGAATATATGTTTCGTCTCTAATATGGTGGATATATTTATATTCTTTTATATCTATATATTAGTCTATGGATAAATATGGTTTTCACTGTTTTTAAGAGGGTGAGCAGATTTATTTTGCTTTATATCTATATATTATTCTTTAGATATGTGCTGTTTTCTGTATTTCTAATATTTTGAACATATTATTACTGTTTTATGTCAATATATCAATATGTAGATGAATATATGTTTTGTTTCATATATCCTATAAGGATCCCATGTAATAAAAACCTCAAGAAAATCGGCAGTTAACTGCGGTTTTACCTGTGCGGTTACCGGCTTCCATATCAGTGTAATCTATAGGAGGAAAGACAAATACCACGGTTTACTGGAAAACTTGATCTGGTATTCACAACATGGGATGTAAACGCGGAAACTATCATTCATAAAAGCGATTTCTTCCTCGCAATACTGAGATTCGACGTCCAAAAAGTATCCTTTTTAAAAAAAATCATGCAATAAATGTTTACGATATTTTTTAATCAGAGTGGAAATTCAATAGTGAAATATAATTCATCGGTTGAACATTATTACCACCGAAAATCATTCATGTCGAAAGATAGTGAGATAAACAAGAAAACGTAACTCTAACCCATAAATTGAAGAATTATTTAATTATTCGATGTTCTAATTTTTGGTAAAATACATAGAAAGAATTCTCACTCGTCACAATCGTTCATTTCTATAGATATTGTCAGAAGCCATCAGAAAAAAGGTTTCGTTGATCTTTCTCAATAAAATTATTTAGCTCTTTTTTTAATAAAGATTTGTAAATGAAGTAGAAATTCTTAATGGGAATAACAACCGAAATATTCTTATCTAATAATTGCTCGTGTCCATAGCTTTTGACATTAGAGACCAGACAAATTCATCTTTTATACTTTGCTTTTGATTGAATAAAGTATAAATCTTTATTTTCAGTAGAGATTTACTCAATTGTAATACAAATTTTCTCTGACACAGACAACTCAGTACAAGTCGTTAACTATTCTTCATTTTCTCGAAGTATCATGCTATACATATTCTATTAAAGTCGAAGATCAACATTTACAAAATTCCATGAAATTATTAGAGAATCGTATTGGAAATATGAAATATAATTTCAAAATATAACCAACTGAATCTAAATTAGTTGATCAAAAACTTGAACTTGCAGAATACTCAAATCAGTCGAGAACGTTACCAAAATATAATCTTGACCAGTCATTCTCGAGGACCTTTCTACTTTTTCTCAGATTCAATTATTGATAGTCGGCAACAACTGTATGAGTGTGTAATATTTTGAAGATTTGTACTCAGGAAATCATATGGAAAAGTCATCTATTTGATTAATTTTTAGCGTTGCAGGTTCGTGAGTGTCTAAACAACAAAGTTAAAGAAGATTACTATGAGAAGCAATTTTAGATGCATGAAAAAGAGAAAAACATCAAGTCAAACAAACAATGTGCAACATGAACTTACGTATTAATTAACTATGAGTTCTCTAATACCCAGGGGTATGATTCAAACCTCTGCATCCTGCAGAATCCTGCAGAAAAGCGCAGGAAACTCACCGGATACGGTAACAAACAACTTGAAATCATCGGGGAAAATTTCCTACCAAAATACTGCTTCCATGAAATCGTTGTAATGACTTGGAACCGGCCGTTTCCAGGCCGGAATGTTCGATCTGGAGACTAGATAATCCCTAAAGAAACATCGTGTTGATAAACTAAAATAGTGAACTTGAAATTGTTTGTTTCAACTATTAGAGATTATTAGTTATTGTCCACTTTCACAATTTTCAGTGGGCGGAAAATATTCAGTCTCAGAAGAAGCAGTTTTTTTGATAGAATTCAAAGTTAAAACCTTAATCTCATTCGTAAGTTGTTTTACAAGCTTTTGGTTTTAGAATCCGACGAAGTATTGAATCAAGAATAAATTGACTCCATATTATATTTCTTGGTGATTATAATACATTCGATAATTATAAATGTCCAAGAGAAAGTTAATGCTACGAATTTGGCCTGGGACACATGGATTATCTGGACAGCTAAGATAAACATAATACTTTTCAATATTATATTGAACATGAGCTTAAACTTTATGCTAGATAGTTCATATGCAAAAAAATTGAAAATAAGAATGATTCCTATGTTAAAATTATACAAACAGATAATCAAGTGTATTACTTTCATTAACCTCCTGGATCCTGAGAATTCTTGCGTTCTTTACAAGCTTATAGAAAAATAGAAAAAAAACTCTCTTATGCATTCTACGATCGTGAATCAGCTGTATTCATATATATTTTATCGTATATGAAGTGTGGATCGATACAGTCATACTGATGAACACTTCGTTTCACAGCTGTTTATCGATACAACAGAACGAAAAAAAATTCTTTCGTTCTTCTTGTCTTCAGCCTGAAAACAGCGGTATCCAAAAGCTTAAGAGAATACTAAATATAGGCGTAGATAATACTCTATGCTCGTAAATCGTTCAAGATCTAAATACAGACCTAAACATGTTTGTTAATTGAGTATGTTATTTCTTATATTTAATCATAACTATTAGAATAATGCTTTCACTAAGGCCAACCATTTCTTTCAAGTTATACAAGCACGTACTTTACTACATCCAACTTCAGTTGGTCACATGTTCAGGGGGAAATGTATTTCGATTAGATTCCTTATTACGAAAGGTTGCAAAAAACCGAATTAGATGATCTTACGCAGTCATTTTCGAAATAAAATGTAATAACGAAACGATATTCTAATGAGTTACAAATCACATAATTCATAATATCTGGTATTTAATTTATCGACTTATGTCTAATGTTTTTAATTCAATAACGATGTATATTATGTCGATATTGACCTGGTAAGAGGCTATAATTAGAAATGGATAGTATCATATCATGATTGACATGATGCTTTACTTCGATGAGATTTAATTCTAACTATTAAAAGAATCTGGTAAATAAATGAATAATAGAATACATAAAAATTTTTCTGTGTTGGCCCATTATTGAATTCTCACGAGGAAAAACTTTGTAGAAAAATTTTATGCTAAAAACAAAAGGTGCATACACGACTCGTCAATTTAATAATACCATCAACTGCGCTCCGGTTCATCGTTTTAGTCATCGAATTAGTTGGATACAGTCAATATTGGTGAATGTAAAAAAGACCGTAATAATAAGGACTGAGTGAGACACGAGCGTAAAATGTACAGATCCTTTTGCCCTGAACCGTTTTCACGGTGCACCCTTACAGATGTAGCACATTGCAAGTACTGTTTTGAATGGCATAAATGAATGAAATGTGGGTGTTTTAGAAATATCCTTTTATTCAATTGTCTAGTTCTTGTTAAACAGTAAACCATAAGCATTTCGCAATATGAGTCATAGTTGTCGTAAATAACTTCTTTAATCTTCTCACGATCACGACTAATCTCAAAACTAACATCAAAATGTTTCTCAATGCAAAGATGATGCTCATAGAGCTGCGATCTTGTTCTGTTCACACTTTATGAAGAAAGAAAAAAGAATTGTTGACCTCTACAGGTGTGATTGTGAGTATGGCTTTCGTCTTCTTTCCAGCCATTCTGTCATGCATACATGCATACATGCACACCAACACCCACAATGACACACAAACAGCTCAAGCTTTGACAGTTAGAATTTCATAAATTAGCCCAAAAATATACGTCTTAAGTTGAACTGCCACCCCTTTACGTATCATGGGATATTATTGGTAAGAAACAGTGTCTCGAAGCAAATTCGAAATTTCAAGAGGGCAAAATATTTCTTATCCGAGAACGTTCTTCCAGCACATGTTTTTTTTCTGTCTCAGACAGAACAGCAAAAGAATTAATAGATTCACTTTCTGTGCACTACCCGTGCTTCTTTCTCTTCTTCCATAGCAACGAAAAAATAATAAGAAGAGAAAAGTCATTTCGTTACCGACGATAACACAGGTGCCATGATGTTTAACGAATTCCAATGTTCATGAAAGTAAGACGCTGAAAGCTACAATAAATACAAAGGTTCTCGTTCTCGTTTTTTTTCACAGCATCCATGATTGGATACAGTATAGCGTGAAAGTTAAGTTGATCATCAGATCTCGCTTTCAAATAGATATTGCGTAGTAAAAGGTTTTTTCATTTTTCTTGAACGCCGTTCGTATCGAACGGATACCAGAGATAAAAATACATAAAAAATGATCAAATAATTCAATTCGATTCGATTCTTTTCGATTGAATCGAAAAGAATCGAATTCAGATGTCCAAAAATCAGTCAAATTGAATAGAATATGATCATGCTTATTTGGTTTATGAATAACGTTTGTATTAGCTGCTCACCGCTTGATGGGTGAACGTTTCTTCAGTTAGAAAACTAAGGTATTCCCCTAGGGAAGTGAACAAAAATTCTTCGATAGAATCTAACAAGTTGATTTTCTCAAAAATACTCGGAGGTTTCCGATTCCCTCTCGGCTTATGATACGATTCTAATTCAAATTCTCGTATCGTTGCAAGCGCGCATTTCTCTATATCTATAAATCTAACTGAAATGTGTTTCATTAGTTGCAAATTTGACGACGTCAGCTGAACTAAAGATCTGCAGGTACTTGGGTATGCAAATGTCGAACTACACTGTATTTATAAGTCGAAGACTTGCATGATGAAATAAGTACTTTCAATCCTGATCAGGGAACGCTATCGGGCTCACAGTTATAATTAGCAGAGATCAGAATCTAATGTGCAGGGTATAAAAATAACTTTACCCCTCCCTCTACAACTAAAAGTATAGGTGATACTACGAAGTTATTGTGTACTGAATTAATGCTCATCAAAAATTGTGTCGACTGGTACTGAAATCAAGATGATGCAGTTCACAAAATTCTTTGAAATAGTTTTGGCTGGGGTACTACCGAGATTGTTTTCAAAAAATCGTTTGTCGTGAAAACACTTACATGAAGAATGCAAATCGTAAAGTACGAGAGTAGTTTTACGTGCAAGTCAAGACATTTCAATGATTTGATAGACAATGATTGCTCTAATTATACTCATAAATTGAGTTTTTGATGAGCATCAATTCAGTATACAATAATTTGCAGTATCATCTATACTTTTAGTTGTAGAGAGAGGCGCCATTTCTTTGTTAGAACAGTGTAGTTGATGATCAAGAATAAGAAAATTTTTATTCTTAGCGCACTTTGGTTGCTATCTGTCCTAAATGAATCTCTAAATATAAAAATAGTTTCTTTAAAGACTCGGCAGAAAGAATAAGAGAGGAAGAATATCTTGAAGAAACAAAATACGCTTTCGATATTTGAATACCATGACAAGAAATTAGACCAGTTTGTAACACAAAATATCTCTTTTGCTTTGCTGAAACGAATGTAACTGAATTATGTGGACTCGATTTGAGGTATCTGCATTCGTTTTACTAGCTGAAGACGACTGGTGTTTAGTAAACATACTAATGTTATCGAGTTCTCATATTTCTTATTAACAGATGAGTCAGTTTTGCCTTGGAACTCAACTATTCTATCGAATCTTGTATATTCTCCCATTATCATCTATGATGTCATATGCTGACCATAGAATTACTAGATCAAACAATAAAGTAATTAAACTATCAATCATTTTATTAATCTTTTAATTAATTTGTGTAACGTTTCGTTCTTACAAAGAACATCAGCAGACACAATGCTGTAAAAGAA